>CM035802.1:35014916-35031009 GCA_020466265.1 Siphamia tubifer | reverse complement strand
TGACGGTTGTGCTTGTGTTCTATCAGAATAAGGACATGAAGTGTTAAACACATCAACAAGAATTAAATACAGAGGTATTGGCTATATACAATATACAATATCAAAGGACAATAATATAAGAGTTAAACTGTGCAAAAATTACACAATAGAGCAAAAAACTGTGCAAAATTGCCAGTTCCTCCAGTCACTCATTGTCATCTGCGACACAGCGGCGGCTGTGGTTCAGTTGGTAGAGGGGGTCGCCCAATGACCGAGAGGTTGGCGATTCACGTCCCGGCTCTGGCTGTCCACATGTCGAAGTGTCCTTGGGCAAGACACTGAACCCTGACTTAGGCCCCCAGTAGGACTTACCGTAGACCTTAGAAACCTACTGGTGTATGAGTGTGTGTGTGTGAATGGGTGAATGAGAGGCTAATGTAAAGCGCTTTGAGCACCATGAAGGTGGAAAAGAACTATATAAATGCAGTCCATTTACAACAGTGATGAGTTGAACAGCTTTACTGCTTGTGGCAGGAAAGGTTTCCTGAACTGATCCTTGAGACAGTGAAGCTGTGTGAGCCTTCTGGAAAAGGAGCCTCGCTGTCTGACCAGTACAGGGTGGACAGGGTTATCCATAATAGATAACAGTTTTTTCAGTGTCCTCCTCCACACCACTGCCTCCAGAGTGTCCAGTCTGCAGCCAATGACCAGCCAACCTTCCTGATCAGTTTGTTCAGTCTGTTGGTGCCCCTGGCTGCAGCCCCAGCAGACCACAGAGGAAAACAGGGCACTGGACACAACTAGTAGAAGATGATTTCTGGCGTCTTGCTGCAGACATTAAATGTGGAGCCAGCTGCAGGCCTTCTTGTACACAGCAGTGCTGTTGGTCTGCTGTCGATATTCACGCCTAAGTATTTATACTCCTCGACTGTACCCACGTCTCTACCCAGGATGCAGAGGGGCTGAGGAGCTGATCCCTTCTTCCTGAAATCGACTACCATCTCTTTGGTCTTGTCCACATTAAGCAGCAGTAGATTCACTCCCACCCACTCCACAACTCTGTCCACCAGCTCCCTGTATTCCACCTCCTGTCCACACCCAACAACTGCAGAGTCATCAGAACATTTCTGAAGGTCAACACTCTGACTTGTACTGAAAGTCAGAGGTGTATAAGGTGAACAGGAATGGTGAGAGCACAGTGCCCAGCGGGGCTCCTACATCACTCATCACCACATCAGACAGGGACACTGTCCAGCCGGACTAACTGTGGCCTGTCAGTCAGCTAATCAGTGATCCAGGAGACAGAAGATCTGTTCACATTCATCAGCCGCAGCTTCTCACCCAGTAATGAAGGCTGGATGGTGTTGAAGGCACTGGAAAAATCAGTGACTCTCACAATACCTCCACCACCATCCAGGTGTGAGTGAACTCGCTGCAGCAGATAAATGACAGCATCATCCACCCCCGTACGTGGCTGGTAGACAAATTGCAGAGGGTACCAGACCACACCTTCCTCCCTCATATTGTTACTCTGGAGTTTAACCTCCACCTTCCTCTGGTAAGAGTCTCTACCCTCCCTCAATGTGTCCCTCAGTTAGTGCTGTTCCTCCCTGTTCCTCCCTGTTCCTCCCTGTCCTCAGACTCCACCTGAGGAGGCACCTAAATACCACTTATTTAATATTTCGTTTGGAGGAATTGGGCAAAACACTAGCTAACAGTAGTGAGTAACACACCTCCTGTTATCTCCACAAAATAAAACACCCCTTACCCTTTCTTATATGACAACCACGCTGATAAATCTGAGCTTTTACTTTGGAAACAAGAAGTGAATCTACATGCAAATTACTAAATTGACACCGCCATTGGTGTCGTCTCCATCTTGGCAAGAGAGTGACAATGGGACGTCCAGTCATGTCATGCTGCATCTTGGGCAATGTCAGTATGAGTAGGAAGCTCATGATGCATACTCAACATTTCTGTCGAATCTAGTATGCATCTGGGAACTTCTTAAAATTGCATATTGCCAGTGTAACCGCACTGCAGACTCAAAAAGTTAGTATGAGTCGTAGGTGAGTGTGCAGTTTCGAACACATACTTGGATGGTGCCACAAACCAGAAACATGTGACTTGACTGATCATTAAACAACCAAAAACATTTTAAACTACACTTAAAATGCAGAATATTACACAACCTGCATCACATACAGCTCATTTATTTATAAAAATGTATGTTTTTTTCTAAAATTATCTTAGCTAATTCCTATTGGTGCTAATTCCTTCATGTAGAACAGGTGGTTACTGAATATAGATCAGTATTTCCCTAAATTTTAGAGCTTGAGACCCAAAGAGAAATTTGTTGTGTCCTGGTGATGTAAACTTAAAAAAAATTCTGTTCACAATGAATTGGCACATCTACATTTTTATTGGCTCCTGCGGTGTCAGAACTCTGTCTTTCAAAGTCTCATTTGCATGGATTTGTCTTAGTGCGTCTTTAAATGAAATTCTTTTTTTTCTTTTCAGTCTTTGACTTTCTTCATCTTTTTGTTGTATTGGATTTTCCATAGTATTTTTGCATTATCTACATTATTCTGCATCATTTTCCTCTTTCATAATCTTTTACATCCTTTTTTTTTAAGTCCAGAGTTTTTAATCTTGCTGCATTTTTTTTTTTTTTTACAAAATGTCTGGTTCATTATTTTATGTTAGTTGGTTTTCTTTAGTTTTTCTCATATCTGCTTGACTTCAACAATGACTTTGGTGAAATATTTGAATAAGGAAAATTAAGTCACATATATTATTGTTGTGTATTTTCCTCTACCCCCCCTCCATCAAATATAAATTAATAAATAAATAAACATACTCTGGTAAGTTCGGGGAACACAGATATGCAGTTTGTGACATAAATATTTAATAGAATAAGTAAAGAAAGATATTGGTCCCTGAAATATTTATTTTTACTGGATTGAAACGACCTTTTGCAAATAAATGATAGAAGAACAATCAGTTCTGAAACTCTTCTTATTTGGTTTTATATATATATATATATATATATATATAGTACTTGATTTCCATAGTGAATAAAACATTTCTAAATAGTGTCGCGTGCATCAAAAGCTGCAAACTGTTCACACAGAACTACATTATGCAAAAAAAAAATCAGTCAATCAAACAGAATATATGAAAAACCTTGTGAAATGCGGTGAGCTTTCTTTTCAATAAACATGTAAGCCACTTCATAGCCAATAAATATTACCTGACTGTCACTGGGGTGGTATTTATCTGGTGTGTTCTCAGATAAAGTACAGAAAAATAATGTGGCTGCCTTATATGATAGTTTCAATGTAAATGAGGAGTTGTGTGTATGAGGAAGATCAGTTATAAAGGACTGTGTGTGTTCTTCAGTCACATTTTCTTTAACACAATAAAATTCTATACTATAGCTGTGGAGCTGTACGTAATTCGTTCGACCATTTATTGACCAGATTAATCCAATGATTACTTTCTAATTGTCTTGTGAGACCAGGCTATAACAGCTGCATCAGCTGGAGCTGGACTTTTAACACAGATCCCTGTATTGACATTTTAATCACAACCTTTTCAGCACGGGACAACAAAATCAAATTTTTGGGGATGGGATGTGTTTTTAAGCCTTGACATGTGCGCTTTATTATAGTGACGTCCACTGTTGCTGCGTCACCGTTAAAGCACTTGAGCCACTTGACATTTGTCTTTGCCTGACCACATTTTCTTCAGATCATCCTAAAGGTTGCCTTATTAATTTTTGCACTTCTGAGCTGCAAATATTTTTATTTGAAGTATTCAAATTACAGGAGAAACATGCTTTTGGATATTTTTTAATATAGTTTATTAATATCAGATTTTAACTACAAAAGGAATGAAAAGAAGAAAAGGAAAACAAGGAAGGGGGAAATAAAAGGAAGAAAAATTAGGAAGAAAGGAAAGAAGAAGAGAAGGTAAAAAGGGAAGGAGAAGGAAAGAGAAAAGGAAAAGGGAAAATAGGGAAAGAAAAAAAAACAGTGATTCTTTATTGTGTTCTATTTGGACAGTTGTCTTGGGTTCGACTTTTGCATTGGTTTTTTGTTTTTGTTTTTTTTCAAATGGGGGCAAAATAAGCTTCAGCTTCAGCCCTAAACTTTTTCAGTCAAGCAATAAATATTATGTGTGCATAAGTGTCTTGCCTGACTTGAGTTTTTAATCTCAGCCAACATTGGTTGGGATTATTATAATAACTGTGTGTGTGTGTGTGTGTGTGTGTGTGTCCGCAGAGACATGTGCTATATGAATACTAGATATATCACCATATAATTACAGAGGCATATACTCAGGCCTTAATGCTATATGTATTCATACTGAACAATTGAAAACAGACGTTCCCTTCGGTACAGCCCTATGCCGAACAAATACAGTCAGTTTGTCTGTGACCATGTGTATATGATGACGCTAGAAAAATGACTTGAGGTTGAACAACAGAGTTTACCTGAACTTCCACATACATGTCCATGACACAGTAAACAGGTCTAGCTCAGAATGCGTGAAGGAACACTCCCCCCTCCCCTCTTGCTCTGTGTGTGTTTACCATCCAACTAGGTTTCATGCCGTCGATTGTTTTGTTTTGAAATCGTGCAGTAAAAAAAACGAGGCTTTAATTCCACAGAGAGCACATGAACCAGTTTGATCCCCCATTTTTTTCAAGTTTGTGCAGCAGCTACACTGTGGCGCCGTCTTTTCTGGGGGATACTAATGCTAATGCTACTTCAGATTTGCTGCAATGGGGGATGGGCTTAACCCCACGTGGGTGATGCCAATGTCCCTGTGACGTGTAGTGGACAGAGTTTTTCTGAGTGGCTCCTTTCTCTGTGTTGTTTTCTATGAATGGTGGACGGGACACACCACGCAGCAAATGCAGCATGTGTTGGGGTGACCCATCAGATTCCAAAAGGAGTATGTAAAAGTGGTTTTCTGCAGAATGACACCTTGAACATGTTGGACTGTTTTTTTTTACTTGTTTAAAAGGAATTCATTATCTTTAATTTCAACATTTGGTTAATAATGTAATAATTTATCATTTAACTTACTGGTACCAAGCAGCACTTTAAATTATTGGCTCTTTCCATTTTTATAGTGACATTTTTTTGGTTTAATAAATACTGTGCTGAGGAAGAAAATAATTTAGCATTTTGTTTCCATAATGTACCAAAAATTAACCAAACCATGACTTCAAAACTGAAGTGCGTACCGAACCATGATTTTTGTGAACCATTGCACCCCTAACATATACATATAGATAATGTGCATCAGATGCAATGATCCATTTGAGTGAAGGTCAAAGGTCACAGAACTTTTCAGATTGGTGTTATCACCTACAACCAATACTTTTTGAGATCTCTGGAGGTCAAAGGTGACATCTTTCAAAACTAACTTCTGTAACATTGTTTGTGTGTGTCAAACATAGACATATCACACTATAACTTAATCAATACTGGATATGTTATCATAATATTACACACACTGACGCATATATACATATAATGCAATTATCAATATTGCAAAAGGTCAAAGGTCAAGGTTCCATTTAGCAGAAAGGTCAAAATCACATTATTGGCTCTAATTCAAGAACGGGTTGTCATAGAAACTTGAGATTGACACAAAATAGGAGCGGGATTTGGTTCTGTATTCTGACTGAAATTTAAAAAAATCTAATCTAAGAAGAACATGTGAATGTGTTGGTATGAGAATAAAGACATAAGAACACATGTTTTCTGTACATTAGCATTCAAAAGGCTTAAAACCTATCTATAGGAGGTGACAGTTCACAAACAGCAGCTACATATTTAACATATTTCTGAGTGTGTGTGTATATGAACTGTGTGTGTGTGTGTGTGTGTGTGTGTGTGTGTGTGTGTGTGTATGAGCAGATGTGCACATCTTGAGAAGGGTTCCCTGTGGCTGTATGGTCTAAATGAAAAGCAGATGTCTCCAGTTGGGGAGACATTGAGGAAAATACGGGCTGTCAAACACAATTAATAATAACAGGAAAACACCTACATATACAAACATGCAACCTCCGGTGGAAATACCATGGGTCTTTTATCTTATAACGTTAAAAAAAAAAGGGTGTGACACTGCCATGCTGATGTGAAAATAAAGTGTATGGATAATCGACACAAATCCAACAGTGTCACAGTTTTACACCATATGTGAAAAAGCCACCAGAGAAGTTAATTTAGTGGAACACTGGGGTGGAGAAGTTGCTTCAAGGGTAAACCAAGGGGAATGGACTTTCTATATGTACATCACTTTCTCTCATGCCTTCCCTTTGTGACTTTAATGGCTGATGAAAATTTCCCTCCCTCCATCTGCCCATCATCCACAGTGTTTGTTCTGCCGTGATAACAGCTCATTGTAATTTGACATCCATCCGTCCATCCAAATCAGCCATGCATGGCCGGCTTCTATTGTAATAGGGCCAAAGTAAGAGTAATAAATTAATGAGAGATCTGGTTTTTATCCACATTATTTAATAAAAATAGCATGTCACACATTTGATACAGATGGCACTGTGGCTGCTGCACATGGACTGGAAGAAGCCTATGAGTCAGGTGTTTAATTCAAAGTCATAGTGATATGATCCTGAAAACTACCTTACTGAGATGAAAAATAAACAATTATGAGGAGTACAAAAATGCAACAATATATATATATATATATATATATATATATATATATATATATATATATATATATATATATATATATATATATATATATATTGTTGTATATATATATAGTTTTTTTTTTCCAAATGCACCTGTTGGTTCAAAGGTTAAAGTTCATATGACATCACAACACTACATTAAGTTGTAAAACATATAATAAATGCCTCAGCCAGTCAAAAAAAAAAGACATTACTAGTACTCTGTAATGTGTGGTAGAGGCAGTTTCTGACCAAAATAGAACAAAGACACTGAGATATTAAGACAACTTTTCAAATACAGCAAATAAAATATTACCTGGATGACAAAAATGCAGTAAAAAAGTACTCCTGTTGGGTACTAGTGCATCATTTTTGTCGACAAATGTCAACTGTTGGCCGTGCACATGTTGCTTTGTCCTGTAAGGTAAACAGGAAAAGGTGGAAGGAGCAGCTCAAGACGTCGCAAATGATTGGTCACATTTTGCGGGAAAGTTGCTGTGATTGGTTATAATTACAACATTGCGCTGAATTCACAGGGATTGACTGAATTTGTGTTGAAGTTGCAAATTTGCAACATTGTGAAATCCTGGAGGGTCTGATGAGTAATACAAACCATGGACTCAAGTTTTATTTATCCTTGTCCGGAGTCAGAGAGTTCCTTTGTTTCTCTTGAATGTTGTTTTTTTTCCTTCAGTTTGTCTTTGAGCCAGTGGCAGTGTTGTTGGCTGCTGTAGCTGGATCATTAGCTCATTAGATCATTAGACTTAGCCACTGGCATCCCACATTGGTAGACCAACAAACTGAGTTACTGTGCTGCTACGAGTTTCCCCATGGACTGTTAGTGTTTCTCAAGATCTCTGCAAGTGCCGAGGGGAGACAGTGTCAGTGTGTGAAATAAGGTTGCACGGAATTTAATTGTGAGGAATACATACACAGAAGCAGATGGTGTATCTATAATGAATAGGAGGGCCTTTCATTTAACGTACAGATGAAATGATATTTATGTTCATATGCAGAGGGGTCAAACATTACCTCGCCAAAGGGTCCAACCTGGCCCTTGGGATTAATTTGTGAAATGCAAATATTACACAAAATATATGAATAATTAAGGAAGTTAAAATAATTTGATACCAATTCAATGTCAAATGGATCAGACCATAATCATGATAAATACTGAAAAAACACACATTTTCTTCTGTGTTTTTGTGTAAAAAAAAAAGGGGGTTAATAAGGTTCAAGGTTCAATTGTATTGTCATTTCATATGTACACATGGAATGAAATCTGTATTCAGAAATATCAGTGCACACAAATTCCATAAAACAACGCCAAATTATTATTATTTTTTTTTTTATTGGATTTATTTGGCTGAAAATGCAAACAGGAACAATGACAGCATTTAAAACCAGAGATAATATAACGGAGTTGATTCTACACCGTGTAGCCAATCACATTTGCCGTTACATACAGCAAACTATGTATCATGGACAGCCATTGGTCAGTGCGGCTCTCCTTGGGCTAATGAATGCAACATTACTGCGGTGCCTGTAGGAAAACATTAAGCCCATGGTTGGTTGCAGCACTACACTAAAAATAATAATAATGTAATAAGGCAACTGAGGTGATGTTATGCTCGGGTGGGTACTGGGTACGTAGCAGGGTGTTTCAATTAATGTAATTAGTTGTGTGTTATTTTTTCACGATGGTTAGCAGCATAGCTCAGATGCTAGGCTAACGTACTTATGCTAACTCACTTTCTATGAAGCTGGTGGAGTGACTGAATGTGACCGTGACCAGTGTGTGTTCACTGTTTTATATGGACGATAAAATAATCTTAAAAAGTGTCTGCCTTAATCAACCAAAACACAACACAGACAGTGGTTACAATAGCACAAAAAGCATACATCGCTTGTTTCCATATTGGTCCATAATAACAATGTTATTCATATAATAAATAAATAATAAATAAAATATATAATAAAATCTTATTAATAAATAATATACATGTATGTAAACATAGTACATGACTAAAAGTACACATTAAAAAGCGCAGCATGTTAAAAACAAACAAAAAAAACAGATGAAAACAGGAATAAATAGTGAAATAAAAATGTAAATAACTAAAAAAAAAATACTAGCCTGTTATGAAAATATGAATAACCTGAAATGTATGTTGAATTATACCAATATTCTGAATGTTACTAAATGTTGTGTGTATTTGTAAATATACTGTTATAATAAACTAAAGCCCAATATTTTCTTTAAGAATTTTCAGACTGTTAATATTTGTTCATGTTATATTCAAGAAATGTTCGTAGATGGAAACATTTTCATTATAGAATTTTACTATTTTTGCTCTAAAACAGAGAGAAAACTTTGGAGTTGACATTATTTCTAAGTTTTTATCCTATTATTTCTATTATTTTACAGTTCTGGTCCACTTTATACCATATTAGGCTGAATTAACTAACTCCTGAACTAAAATAAGTTTTACACCTCTATTCTAATGTGTATGAAATAAAATGGATCAAATCTGTGGTATAATACTATCTTATCTATCCCAGCTTCATAAAAAATAAACACTTTTTGTGTATTAAGAAAATTGAAATGCTTAAAAGAAAGTATTTTTACCGGCCCTTTATAATAACTAACTTTATTTATGAATCATTTATAATCAAGCCATTAAATAAATGGAAAATAGTTTATAAATGATTAATACGCTAGGGCAAATGACCTGTAGCTTTCCAAATAGAGTCCACTTTTAGCTTGTTGAGAGTCAGATATCAGTGATTACTCAACTCTGTTTGTCTTCCCTGGCCAGCGTTTATACACATCAGCCTCATTTGATATTTATAGATATGTTCGTATTATAATAGGACAGTATAATAGGAAGGATTTAGTCTCCATGAACATATTTAAATTCCATCCAGTCAAAATAATCATTTGCAAAATCTATTAATTTGTGTAAATTTTAAAAAAGGCTACATTGACACCATCCTGCCTTCGTGTTAAATTCTGACTCATTGGTCTGAGGTGAATTGTGTTTTGGCTAAAATCAGAGTGTGTTGTGAAATGCACAAAAGTGACGATGTTAAGTTTTTAGATTATTCCATTCATTAAAAGTAGTGAAAATCCCACATTACAAGTGCATTTGAAGCCTTACTTTTCAGTTAAATAACATAGATGAGATAATCCTTCATTAGCCTCACAATGAAGGATATTAACATTAACATTATATATAATAATAATAATAATAATAATAATAATACATGTTATTTGTATGACGCTTTTCGTTGCACTCAAAGACGCTTTACATGCAGTAAAAAACAGAACAATAAAAGTCCAACAACAATGAAAACAAACAAGAGAAAACAGAGCAATCACAAATTAAAGCAGACAGAATAAAAAGTAATCAAACATTAAAAGCAAACTTGAATAAATGAGTTTTTAAAAGGGATTTAAAAGTGTTGAGGTCAGATGGTTGGGCGGAGTGAGTTCCAGAGGTTTGGGGTGGCTACAGAAAAGGCTCCGCCCCCCCAGGTTTGGTGCTTGGTTTTGGGCGATGGGGCGAGGAAGTTGGCTGAAGATATATGTATTATTATATATGTAAGATATATAAGATATATAATATGAAACAGTCCACGCTCAGAAAGGGAACATGTGGGTTGGGAGAATATACCCCTAGCTACACATGTTTCCTTCTGAATGTGGACTGTTTCCCAAATGTCAAATAATAATAAACATGTTAGTTACTTCTGCCCAGGAGGTTATGTTTTCATCAGGGTTTGTCTGTTTGTTTATTTGTCTGTCTGTCTTTTAACAAGACATCTCTAAAATTCGTGGAATGATTTTTCACAAAATGTTGATACTGGCACAAGGAAGAAATGATTGCATTTTGGTGGAGATCCGGGGGCTGCAGATATGGAGGTCTGCACTTTCTGAGTGCTTTTCTAGTTTAGTTATTTTTTCTTTTTACCAATAAACCAAAAAAAAAAAAAAAAAAAAAGATTTGCATTTGTTTGTGTCTGACTGATCAACACAGACAGAGATGCTGAGGGAGGCCTTGTGTGTCAGAAATTGTTAGCCTAGCCGCGCTATCCCTATTCATTACATGTATGGGTCTAGTGGTGCGTCATAGTCAGGGGAGGCGGGGCTTAAAGGTTGTCTTTCAAATCCCTCTGTATGCAATAGGATGAAACTACAACCAACCAACTAACGGAGCGCCGGGAAGTTCACGAAGGAGTCCGGAGAAAGTTATGAATAACTAAACAAAATGGTGGATTATGGAGCTTAATGACTGTTGTCGCTTCTGTAAAAATAATTTAAAGATTGTTGATGTTTTCTCACATTTTCACTCATCTTTGATAAAAGGAAATCACCACCCGTTGTTGTTCTTCTTCTATGGTTGTTTCCAGTTGTTTCTCTCCCAGTCGTCACAGCTCTGTCGTCACTTTGTTACGCCCGCCCTCTGACTCTATACTTCACTGTGATTGGTCGACCAGTTTCAGGAAAATCTACAGTAGCAAAAGTTACATTGAGTGAAACTAAAGCTTCGCTGGTAGAGCGTCAGATTACAAAAGGACACCTTAAGATGTTGGAAAAAATTTTTACTGTTTAAAAGGAATTCATTGTTTTTAATTTCAACATTTGGGTAATCATTTAAGAATATATCATGTAATTTACTGGTACCTTTTTTCTTTTTTTTTTTTTACCATTTTTAAATTTACCTTTTATTTTTGGTTTAATAAATATCGTGCTGAGGAAGAAAATATTTTAGCATTTTTTTCCCGTACTGAAATGAAAATTAACCGAACTGTGACTTCAAAAGCGAGGTGCGCACCAAAACTGGGATTTTTGTTTACCATTACACCCCTAATGTATATACAGTATATATATATATATATATATATATATTTGTATGTATGTGTATATGTGTAGTATATATGTAGTACAGAAGAATAACAGTGTTAAACAGATGTAAACACATATGTAAAAGTACAAAGTAGGAAGTATTATGAGTATACTATGTAATAATTATAATCATATAATTATACATAATTATATAATAATTGTCAGCATGAGGAAAATGACAACTGCAATGATTAGATATATGTCCATTTTTAGAAAAGATGCATTTTAATGTGACTTTGTAGACTATGGCAATAATGTAGATAAAAAAAGGTTAGATTAAGATATAATTATTCATTAAGACACAAAACAAAACAAAAAGCAGATCTCTGTTGTATATGACTGAAAACATGACTTTGCCTGCAACAGAACGTCAACAAAAATGTCTTTAACATATATTTATGGTAGGAATCAAAAAGAGTGACCACTCAAATAGAAGTAAAGGTAAAACACTGATTCAGGTGAAAGAGATTGATGGATTCAAATGAAAAAACCACAGGCTCTGAAACATAAGCAATGGATAAAAGTCAAAGGAAAGTGTTGAAGGACACTTTCTCCTTCATTGGAACTCAATTCCTTTAAAATAAGAAAATAAAGAAATAAACATAATGAACAGAAACTTTGATTCAATGTCAAAACAAGTTTTCAGTTTCATCATCATTAGACCTTGAACCTTATGTTATGTTGCCCCTCCCCAAACGTTCTCCCCTTTCTGTTTCATCCTCTATCCTTTTATATCATTATTTTTTTTTCTGTCCTGTTCTAATTATTCTGCTGGATATTCACAGAATAATACACAGACACATTGTCTTTTTTAATGAGTTAATGTTCCGTCCATTTGGTTTAAAATTGGTTTTGATTTTGTGAAAGCAGCTAATGATGCAAACAAAACAATAATTTACAATATCCACCAAAAACATTAGAAGTAAAGCCTCTCAAAGAAGTCACATAATGTTATTTTCCACCTTTGATAGTCAGTCCACAGTAAAGAGTTAAATAAAGAGAAGAACATGTGTGAGAAGACACATGATATAGCAATAAAACATGGAACTTTAATTTTATCTTGCCAAATAATGAATCCAATTTAATGTTTGTGAACTCTAAGAACATTCATAAATTAGTCATTCACAATATTCAGTGCCTAATTAATTTTTAATTGAGCTGAATATCAGTTCTTTATGTTATTGCCATGTTATATTATCAACTTTTTTTTCTTTTATTTGACATTTAAAGCTAAAATAACATGCATAATAATAATAATAATAATAAGAGAGGCAAATATTTCTTCAAACCTGAGCCACCCCAGCACCACAAATCGTCTGCTGGCAACCGAGACAAATACTTTTCTGCTTAGCCAAGGTTGATTTTCAGCTAACGTAACACATTTCACCCCGGCACACTATTGAAAAACAAGATCCGCCAACAGTACATAATCTCTTCCTCTTTTATTTGTCACTCTTTTTCTCCTTTCCTATATTCTCTCATCTGTTTCCACCCTTTTCATTTTCACATTTCCTTGTTGTTTTGCTTCCCTCACACTCCCCGTTTCTACGCACATTTCCATTTTCACTGCATTTTTGCTTTACAATCACAAAGGCTATGATATAGGAGGAGTGAGCAGGTGAGCTTTGGGAGTCAATTCTTCTTCCCTGGTGTTTCTCTTCAGTATCATCGTACAGTATAATGTATCCTTGGCCTTTTTTTTCTCTCTTGTTCAATAGGTTGCTTTTAAGTTCTGGCTCCGGATCAAGCTATTTAAGAGGAAAACAATATGCTATCTACCTGCTTTTGTTTGTGCCCTTGTGAGTGTGTCTTCTTTAAGTATTCACACCTGCATTCAAATAGTACTGTGTGTGTGTGTGTGTGTGTGTGTGTGTGTGTTTGTTTCACTTTGCCAGCAGTGTGTGTTTCCCTCAGATAGGGTTTTTCAGTCGTCTGTAACGGCTGAAATTGTATTTGCTAATGGAGCCTTTTTGGGACAAGCAGGCTCAGAATGAAACAGAGCTATCTGACCCAAGATAACACCTTTGTTTGTTGCCATTTTTTTTTTTCCTTCTACTGCTGCACCTAATTCATCACACATTTGGACGGTGCCATTTGCTCTCTATTAAACTCCCATGGCATAAAAAAAACAAAACAAAAAAAAAACTACATTTCGGTGCATTACTTAGATCGATATTATCACTCTTAACTTGAAATCCCTTGAGCAACTGACTCACATAATACTGCTTTTGTCCTAGTAAAGCTGCTCAGGCATCCAATAAATCATCCTATCATTCCAATAATGACTATTCTAATATCTAACTAATGGCATTCTCAGAACACACATGATGTTTATTGTCACGGGAGTTGATAATATATCACCAGTTTATCAGTTCATCAGTGTATCAGTCAATAAAATACATCACCACCTGCTGTTAAATTGCAAATAAATGACATCTGCAAGCACATCTGGAGCTGATAAGCAGTTTGGTGTCAGCAAAGTAACATGCACAGTGTAAATGTATAAATCTGTTCTCAAATCTATAGTGGAAAAACTGCTATATTAAAGAAAGAGAGTGTTTAATCTATAAATATCATGTACATGGGCATAAAATTGAGTATGGATGCTAGGGACGTGCCCATATTAATATTTGGATGTTTTTAAAATGTCTATATTAATTTTTGAATAGGAAATTACATGACATTAGGGAAACAAAAGGTTATTGTATTTTCTGGACTATGAGGTGCACTTAAAAAAAAACACACACACACACACACACACACACAGTGCGCTTTATATATGGATTAATTCTGGTTGTGCTTAATGAATTTTGACTTTTTTTCTCATAATTTTGCCTTTTTTGTCGTGATTTTCACTTTTTTTTCTCAGAATTTTTACATTTAATCTAATAATTTAGGGTTATTATCAAATAATTTAAACTTTTTATCTCATGATTTTGACTTTTTATCAAATGATTTTGACTTCACTTAATGCGCTTTATAATCCAGTTCACCTTATATATGAAGAATCTAAAAAAAGAAACCATTCATTGACAGTACGCCTTATTGTGATTAAATATTGTCATTAGTGAACCTTTATCATGTGACAAAAACGAGACAAAACTAAACATAAATGTGGGTCTTGTGACAATAACTATAATTAAATATATAATGTAGTTATAGATGACCAATAACAACTAGACAAAATGTCAAACTTCAAGTGTATGTATGTATATATATATATATATATATATATATATATATATATATACATATATATATATATATATACATATATATATATATATATATACATACATACATACACATAGGTACACACACAATAGAGTAATAAGAGCAAGGTATAAAAATATAAAATTTTTTAAAATTGCAAGCAATAAATAGGAATAAAAAGAAGACAGACAAATGTACAGTATTCAACAACAGTTAACTCACACTATTTATATTCAACATTGCACTGAAGTATATCACACATGATTGTTATTTGACAATATTAACATGGCACCAGTATTAATATTGCATTCCAAGTATTATTGTTGCTTCAGAGCACACGTTCAGGTATTAATGAAGTTATAGTAATGGTATGAACTGACTGATATGGTGTTAATATAGAAGAGAACAGCTGTAGAACAAGTGTCCACTGGAGTGACTTGTCTGCATCAAAGGGTTATGAGAAAAATTAAAGTCAATTTGAGTCAGGGCTGTTTTTAATCAGTTTTAAGGTCAAATAAAAACAGAATATGTCTTATCTTTAACCACAATCTTCTATATTTACTGAAAGATTAAAAAAAAGTAAAAAAAATAAATAAAATGATGACCTTCAATATGTAATTTCTTTCTATGCTAAATCTAGTTTCCACACTTTTACCAATGCACAACACGGTGCAGAGTAAAATAATTTGAAGTTCTAATCATATATGCATAGTGTTGATTCCTCTGGAGGAGTTGATCCATTCCCTCCAGTTTTACTTCTTATTGCATAAAGGCCTCTGGCATTTCTATTAATAAAAATAGTAAAATATGACTGTGAAATTATCCCGATTTCCCAGCTTCCAGATTATTGTGGTGTTATTGCCAATCATACATATAGTGGAATGAGTCGTCCTCTCACCTCCAAAGTAATTGAAAAGGTCTCCATCTTTCTTTGGCCCTGGTCACTTTCCCATTAGCCTCACACTCTACACTGAAATGAGTCGTCAGGCTTCCAAACCGGAATGACTTTAGACAAGACATTAACTGTCGTTGGTGGAAATATTACGTCGTCATAGTTTTAATAATAAAATGTGGTGATGGTGGAAGGCGCTGATAATGATATTGAAAGGTAGGGTGTGAGGTGAGTCTGAGTTCATGGTTGAAATAATGAGGGTGTTAGGTGAATTAATATTTTTTGGGTTGGGGGTTGGGGGTTGGGGGGGGGGGTGCATACATGAATGTGAAAGGTAGATGTGATGAATTTTGCCCAAATGTATGCATATTTTACAATGTGAGAT
>CM035802.1:34772416-35009916 GCA_020466265.1 Siphamia tubifer | reverse complement strand
CATGCATTTGCATTTCATATTACTGCTCTGACATTTTGCAACCAAATAAAAACAGCTCTGTGACTTAGTTTGGGTCTTGACCTGAAGTTTGGGAGCGTCAGCAGTACAGAGCATATATAAATAGTGAACAAAGTCTACGTCATCTACATTTTTTAAGCCTTGATACACCTGACAGGGCCATTGCCATTTGGGTTTTGGAACCATGAAAGCTGTGAGAATGTGACCAGAACATATGGAAAACCACCTGGACTAACAGTGTAATAATTAATATCATCAAGTAAATTCAACTAAATGAATGTTAATACCAGTAATATCATAAATGTACATCAATGCAATTGATTTCACGTGACGCCACATTGTTATGTAGTTGGCATGCAATTTTTTGAAATGGAGGGCAGGGGGTGAAGCCAAGTGAGTTTTCTGTTGGGAAAATATCTGTTTTGTGTAGTTTACGGCTGCGCTAATCGTTCGAATCAAGAGAAGGGCAAGCTATTTTTTTAGAGTACCAAATATTGACATTTACAAAGGTGAGAAACAGAAAAATGCAGTACAAGGTGGATTTTAAATCTGCGTTTGCGGCTAGGAGGAGCAAGTCTGCCAATGCTAATGCTAATGCTAATGCTAGTGTCTGCGGCGACCACTTTGTATGTTTGAAAGGTAACTTTTTTGTGGATGTGCTATATGTCATTCGTTTGTTGTTAAATGCTCATTATGCTACTCGTAGTAGTAGTAGTAGTAGTAATAATAATAATAATAATAGTAAAAACCTCTATTGTCATTATACATCAGTACAACATTATGGTTGCTAATACAATATGTACCACTAAACTTCACAACAAAATCCTTTAATGGTCTGTATTTGCAACTCCTTAAATTTAACTCTGTGTGATGCCCGTCAAGAAAAATGTTCAATAACAAGAGCTCAGATTTTCTAACTCAACGACCAAGATATTGCTGGAGAAGTAAACTTGTCTTGCAATTATTTACAACCTTTTGTCTGTTGGATAACATAATTACATGAGTGACATTAAAAAAAAAAATCACAACCCATTGTCACAGAGGGGGGCATGAACTACAGAGACTAAAACTATTTTTTTGTAACAGACTGTAAAAATGTTTATTTTTCGGGCCGTACTGTTTTTAACCCTGTAAAGACTGAATCATAAAAGTATTGACAGAAAATTCTAGTTCTTTGAAACTTGGAACCTTTATTGGTCCTTCTGAATAACCCAAAACATTTTTTCTTTAAAATATCAATACACATCTATGCATTTCAATATTGTGTCTTATTTGATACATCGGGTCTGTCTTATGGTACGGCCACACCGAACACGATTTTACACATTTATGCTTGTGATGCGCAGCGGAAACACCTGAGTCTGGATGCTGGACAAGTTTTTGCGCAGCCACTCCAAACGTGCAACGCCCAAGTCTGAAGGCAGGATAAACCGAAACATAGATAAACAAAATCTGTCCCGCCAATTCAGTCTCTCCTCAACTATGGCTGAGATCACTTGGATTGCTGCTCTGTACCAAAATACATTGGAGGGCCAGACGCCATTGCTTTTGGGTTCATCCGATCCTGCAGAAAGCACCTGCAGCACAGGGAATTCCAGCACCTCCTACAGGAACTCCGTCTGGATGACGTCCACTTTCAACAGTACTTCCGGCTGACTCTGGCTCAGTCTTTCTTTCTGCCTCCTTCCAGGTCAGTCCGTCTGTCATATATCATTCTGTCACAACTTTGGCATCATCTCTTTCGTAGCCCAGCGTCACACAAATTCGCCTGAAAAGTTAAATATTTTTAACTCAAGCATTTACGCGTATTTGCAACAAAACATGCCACTGTATTAGGCTTTTTTGGCCACTCAAAGCACTTCACATTAGTGACCCATTATTCATTCACTCTCACATGCACCCTATGGTGGTGGTAAACTACATATGTAGCCACAACTGCCCTGGGACAGACTGACAGCCATTTTGCGCCTACGGTTCCTCTGACCGCCACCAAACATTCATACACCAGTGTGAGTGACACTGGAGGCAAGGAGGGTGAAGTGTCTTGCCCAAGGACACAGCGGACCGACTGGGACAGAATGGGATTCAAACCACCAACCCTTCAGTTACTGGACAACCCGCTCTACCAACTTAGCCATGGCCACCCCCTATGTAATCTTGGTGCGTGAATGTGGAAATTTGTGTTCGGTGTAGCCGTACCATAACAAATTGGTAATTCCTTTTCAAAATTGGCAAAAGTTTTCCCCATCTCTGATAAATTAATTCTTCCCCTCTGGTGGATTATTTGAGTATTGCATGTATCTAATTGTTTACATCAGATTTTTAAAGAAATAAAATCACACTTATCATGTATAGGGCTTCAAAACTCAAGTGTCAAGTACGATACATGAAGTATTATAGGTTTAACATGGGGTCTATGGAGGCTGGGGGCCCCAAGAGGACATTTCATGAACTACAGATTTCATTTACCGCACTTTGCAGCCTTGGACGTTGCCACTTGTTAGAGAATGTCTTACCTCTTATACCTTGGCCCCTCAGGTCATGTGGAAAAGGGATCCCCCATGACACTGAAAACATGTGTTTAGATCCCAAGCAATGGACTAGAGCTTTTGTTGTTTTGTTTAGAATGCAGCCTCTGTGGTCTGTTCCTGTTTGTGTTTTTCTCTTGTCATTAACTTTTACATAATTGCTTAATAAGGTAACACTAAAGGAAACATCAGTTGCTCAACAACATTATTAGACTTTATCCCCTGATGAACCTAAATGATTGAACAACTGTTGTCATGGGATGCAATAAAGAGAACAAAAGCCCATCGGTTTGCATTAGGAAGCCTGTAATTGAAGCTTCGAGGACAGAAGTTAACGAGACAGAATGCAACACCAAGATCTGACAACATGACCTCAACAAAATAAACACCATGGATATATATTTGGGGGTTTGCATATATTTTAAGCAAAGAAATGCTGCAAGAATACGCATCCTTACATACATACAGTATAAATATTTATATGTATCCACCTGTTTTCTCAGCCTCTTTTACATATGTACTTCAAGTGTGGAGAGGACTTATGACAAAACCAAAAATATACTAGAAGCAAGGTTGAAATTGTCATTGTTCACATTCCATACGAGTTATTTATTCCGAATAAAGTAATTTGGAGTTAAAGCTATTTCCTTTGTGTTTCCAGGGACATGTTAATTCCAAATAAGCGGGTTTATTCCACTCTAGTTAATTGGGCTTTAAGAGCTGGGGGTACAGAGGGTTCTGATTGGACAGAAGGCCCATGTGACGTCTTAACGCTACCGACAGAAAACAATTGCGTCCACTTCCTGTTTTGCTTTCGTTGCAACTATCAACATGGAAGACTGGATTATACATGCTACTTTTGCATTTATTTTTGTAATGGCTTGCTTTGTACAGCCATCTCAGAAAATGTTCCAACACCAATACTGGCGGAGAGGAATATGTGCGTCATCAACGACGCATGTCATGGCGACAAGACCAGGAGCATGCACAGAACGACAGGAATAATGTTAAAGCTGAATTAACTGGATAAGAATGGTTTTATTCGGAATTGACATTTGGCATAAACCAGTGACTTTATTGGGAATTAATTTTAATTTGGAATAAATATTTTCAACAAGAATCAGGTGTTTCCATGGTCATCTTAAAGCGAAATTAACTTTTATTCGGAGTTAAACAGGAATAAAAACTCTAATGTAAACAGATTGAATGAGCGAGATCTTATAGTATCATAGGGTTATAAGTGCAGCTCAGAAATGGTCCAGATAAACATTAATGACGTCAAAAAACATCACAATCCATCTGATGTTATGTGATTTTAAAAATAAAACACTAAGATGCCTGAAGCTCCTAGATCTAAAAAAAAAAAAAAAGTAGCTTTATTATCCTTATAAGGAAATTAATTCTCTGTATTTTACATGTTAATCCACCCAACTACCTAGCATTAGCATTAGGACATTAAGAAGGACCAGATCTTCATCAGTACCATGGTCAAAGGAACTAACATGAAAATTAGCCTACATTTGGCCTGTGGAATTTTTACTCACTACGGGGAGAGAAAATGTTTAAATGAAAATATTCATTCATTGATCAGACACATGGAAATTTCAGGGACTGCCAGCAGTAAGAACACAGGATGAGCTGTAATCAGATGTTCTAACTGTAGAGGAAGAAAAGACTCTTTCATAACCCCTCAGTTAGAATCAGTTTCTTCTACACCATCCTTCACTCACACTTGAGACAACCTATCTGGCACCATGATGTTTATACAAACAAAAGACCATCTGGAGTAGGGAACGTCTATCTAGCAGACGTCCTTGGGCGCCAAAGTACTTTTCTCTAACTTCAGTAAAAAGGTGGTTAGACACTTACTATTAAGATGATATGGTAAATTTAGGTAGAATAGGTACATTCCCATTAAAGGCTATTTTTTAACCCTTTGATGCACACTGGACAGTTCTTCTACAGTTGTTCTCTTGTATATATTGTTTTTTTAGTTTCATATCAGTCAGTTTATATCATTACTGTAACTGGTCTGTTCTTAATACCTGATCTGCACTAATATGTTTACCTGTAAATCAATTGCTTGTTGTTGTTGTTAACAGACGTCTTAAACAAAAACTGCATTAAAAATAACACTTTATAATACCTACACACAATTGACTATGTATTAACCTTTTTTTATGTATTAACCATTTGTTACCTATTTGTTAATGTTTTGTAAAGGTTCATACTAGTGTAAATGTAAAATTAGATTATTTTTTAACCAACGGGTCCAGTGTTTACACCTGTTTCTTTGTTTACCTGTAAAGCACATATACAAACACTGTACCTGTTGGTTAAAAATAATGAAATTTTACATTTATCTTTGGAAGACACTAGTATGAACCTTTACAAGACATTAACAAATAGGTAACAAATGGTTAATACATAATGAACAACCCATTTATAAATAAGTAATAAATGGTTAATACATAGTCAATTGTGTGTAGGTATTATAAAGTGTTACCGCCCCAGGTCCATACTTATACCAATATTCGGTACCTAACCCTAACTAGTACAGATCAGGATTCGAACTGCCAACCATTTGGTTAATGGACAACCCACTCTACCAACTGAGCCATGGCCGCCACAAATATCTAAAGCCCTTAACTCTAATTTTTCCTGTTCCCATTTATTCTACTTGTTCTATTGCTTCCTCTTCACTTCATCACACCTGAGAGAACACAGACTTCTAAAGTGACAGTGATCAGCCTTGGATTTCCATTTTGATCAACCATCTCGTCGTACTTCGACCACACCTGCTTGGACACGCGCCACTGGTCCCACCCCCTCGTTAGGAGGAGAATGTTCCATCATTAACAGGATGCCCGGTAACCACAGTGACCCGGCAACACATTCTCAAAACATTCCATCAGTCACCAGAGAATGTGCACAAGATCGTTAACTGAGTGCTCATTAATTACAAAGCAATGGGACTGGCTGGGTTTAGGGTCGCTGTGGTACTCCAGATGATAAAGGATATGGCTAATGTGATCAGTCATTAGCATTTAACAGTAAGCAACTGAGATGAAACATGCTTTGTAATCATCTCCACGCTAGATAAGGTGAAGTGAGTAAAACAAGGTGATGAAAATATGCAAAGTTATACAGAAAGTCTGGAGGGGAAGGAAAAGTGGGCAACAGCGAGTAGAAAATGAGATCAGAGTTAAGAAAAATAAATGGAGGAGAGGATGTAGGTGTGAAGGAAGGAGGGATAGTTAATGAGCTCACCAGCCTCTTATTATTCCAGCCCCTATGCTGACTTCAATGTTCTTTACAGATCTCTGGTTCAAGCAGTTGTCCTTTTTTTTTCTTTTTTTATCACAGGCTGAAAATGCAATTAGTGTTTTCAATTTTCCAGGTACTTCTTCTCCACTCATGAATGACGCAAGAGCAAGTAAATGTCCAAAAATTCCACTTAATAAACACAACTGGGTGACTGCGTTCATATTTAATTCAACTTGGAAGGAATCAGAACTATTTAAATCTAAAATTGCATGTACCCTTTATGGACATGTGTCATTAAATTATGTGACCCCCACCCCCTCCTTTTGGATAAGACCAGTTACTTGAGTTCACACAAGATAAAGAAAGATAATTTAACTGCAGTCAGACAGATGATCAGGCTCACATGGTCTGTGAAGAAGTTCTCTGGCAATGGTGTTGTCTAGTTTCAGACGTTTTCTCAGTTTCTTAAAGTGGATACATGATTTTCCAAGTTACAAATATATTCTTTTGTTTTGTTGTCTGCAGTGTATTTATGCATTTGTGCTCAGTGCAATCAGTCTGTCATTGTCAGCTGTGCATAGAACACCTCAGCTCTCACCACAAAGATGGAAATGATTCATTAGATGCAGGAAAATATAACCTTGTCACATATATACCTGTATACAGAGCCAGGCAACCGTCTAGCCCAGGCTGGCACCGTTTCATCTACTGGGAGACAATCCCATTTGTGAACACATTAAAAATCTTTGCAAAGCTGCCATTTGTTGAAAGTGGGAAAGTACCCAATCTGCATTTGTCAAACCAGCTGTTTAGTTTCCATGCATTTTCCTCTTTTCTTATGTAAAAACCAAAACATAGTAAAAAAGAAAAAAAAGCACTTCCTGCTGTTTACCTCTGTAAGCATCACTTCACCTTGATGGAAGTAGCTTTGACAGGTTTTAACCTCAGGCCAAAGTCTTGTGAACTCTTGAACATAGCAGTACATAATCTCCCAAATGGTCCTCATTACACCACCAGTACAAGAACATGTTTGCTCAAGCAAAAAATGAAATAAAAATCAATAACAATGGCCTGATCTTAAAGTAAATAAATCACATCCATTAATAAAACACCATCTAAACCCATTGATTACAGACATTTAATCAGCACAATTTGAGCAATTTACTTCTTCATAAATATCGGGTACTACTTTGGTCTTTTTCTTTTTGTTTTTAACAACTCTTTAAAATAGGGGAGACCAGGGACAGTTGTAACATTCTCAGTTTGGCCAGTCAGAAAAGAGCCGTGATGATGTTTTGTTTTTTTTTAAATTTCTGAATTATTTATTCTGTAGCACTTTACATTACAGATTACTAATAAGGTGCTAATTCTATGGTCATTTTTATGTTATTTTATAGTAATAATGCCTTTGTAAGCACTTATTACAAATAACCGATCACTAATGAGGTGCTAATTCTATGCTAATTATTATGTAATTTGTGACAAGATACTGAAATTGTATGAAATGTGCTTATTGTATCTTTAACACACTGGCTTACTGTATGCTAACATAGCTGCTACTGCTAGCTAAGTCTGCTAGGTTTATATATATGGAAAAGGGTTGGCTAACCATAATTGGTTACCATGGTTACTGTCTGCTTTTCCCTTGTTTAAGCACAAACTGTATATTTTACAGACATGTTTCCATAAGTTTCAGATGCTTCAGTGTTCTAAGGCAGAATACAAACTGAATTATTGAGCCCAATTAGAATCTTCATAGCATCCATACTTTATAGATACTTTTCCTCCTAACTTTTTCCAGAGCTTCACTAAAGAATTACCTCTAGGAATGATCACTTTATTAGCGATCCGTTACTTGTAATAAGCAGTTACAAAGGCATTATTACCATGAAATTACATTGAAATTACCATAGAATTACCATTTTATTAACTGTAATGTAAAGTGTTACCATTTATTCTTACCATACCCCAGTATTTGAGAATGATTTACTTAAACTATGATGGTATATTAAGAGTACAAGTGGATATATTTGATAAAGGAAAAATATGGATACTGCATGTCAAAATCTGAGATCTCCAGCAAAAACAATAGTTGAATTACATTTGGTCAAACAAAAAGTGTTACAATTTTCCCGTTTCCCCTATTGTTCTTTGTCTGTATCTTTTCCATATATATTTCCAGCACACAAATCCTTAGTGTCATAAACCAGTTGTTGTGTGACTGTGTCGCATGTATTAATGTGATTTACAGCTTGAACACACAGCTTTTCACAATGGAAGAAATATATTTCAACATTTAAGCATGAAAACTATTTCACAGTTAAAATCTCTTTTCTGGGTCAAAAACAACTGCAAAACTTTGCACGGCATATCCACTGAGGGTTATTGCAACTTTTTGCGAGCTGTAAGTAACTTGTAGGTAATCATGTTGTTCAACAAAGACATAATCACTCTATAGCTTCCAGCAATTCTGGAGTGTAAACAAAAACTCATCATAGGCATCAGCAGTATTCAAAAAATGCACAGCAACATATACAGTATAACATTTTCATTATCTCCATTGTGGAGTAAACGACATAGAATATAATCACATAAAAACAATGCAGCCCACACATCAACATAATCATTCCTATAATGAGATAAAACATCAATATGATTGGACAAAAATGGCATTTGCTGTGCCAGCACAGATCTCATCACCATCCTGTAATTCCATGTTCTTTTTTTGTCCACACCACCTGAAAATACAATAAATGTTAAAATTATATTATGAACAATTAAAAAATTATATCTCCTTATACGTGATAATTTGCCAGTAATTATTCTGTTGGGAAAAGCTCCAGAATATCCTGAACACATTGATTAAGATGGTTCTTCATGAAACATTAGGATAACAAGTGCTTTATGTGTTTTTTTCTTTTACTTAAAAAAATAAAAATAAATAAATAACAAAAATTATATATATATTTGCCCATTGTAGCTGGATTAGGCCCCCAGTGACCCTAGTGAGGAAAGCTGGTTCAGATGACAAGATGAGATTTATTATTTATTTATTATCATAATCATTGTTTAGCCTATTTTTGATTTTCTTTCCATCTGAGGGAACTGTCTTTTTTTTTTTTTTAGCAAGAAGTCTGATGCTCATGTACACATTTTATTTGATATAATCTTGGGGGTGTTGAATAGATGTTCCTGAAATCCTGAGTCATGTTTGCAGTAGTCCTTCTACTTTCCTCTTTTAGAACTAAAGAGGTATATTTATTTAAAGTGTCATAGCTTGAAACCACTTCCCATTGATTTTGTTCTTATTTTTCAGCAAAAACAAATACAAACTTCTATCATCACCATGAATGAAAATGTTGCAACCACAGTAGATGTGACTTTTAAATGGGTTTCGTGTCGTATTGATATTCCAACTTCTTATCAGCAGGAGGAAGCTGTTTTACTCGAACACACATAGGACTACCAAAACCACAAACAAATCAACTCTTCTTATGCACAGACTCTATTACTCACTCGATATAGTATGACATTTATCAAAAACTCATAGCCGGTTATTTTGACACTCAGACAAAATATTACTATCTTATAATGTTTGTGTGCTGCGTGAGCTGATAATTTACATTAGAGAAAATAGCCACAGTAAAACCACAAACCATTAGGTTTATGTTGTCAATAACTGCACTAAAATCATAGATGGATGGATGGATGGATGGATGGATGGATGGATGGATGGATGGATGGATGGATGGATGGATGGATGGATGGATGGATGGATGGATGGATGGATGGATAGATGGATAGATGGATAGATGGATAGATAGATAGATAGATGGATAGATAGATAGATAGATAGATAGATAGATAGATAGATAGATAGATAGATAGATAGATAGATAGATAGATAGATAGATAGATAGATAGATAGATAGATAGATAGATAGATAGATAGATAGATAGATAGATAGATAGATAGATAGATAGATAGATAGATGGATAGAATACTTTATTGATCCTGAAGTAAATTCAATCATCCATTAGCATCTATACAATAACATATATACATTGAGCACACATACAGAAAGATGTTACATTTCCAGTATCAAACAACATTATTTTCATTTCAATCTGTGTTCACTGGTGAAAACAACAGTTCTTGAGGCTTTTATCACTTTGTCACTTTCTTTGAAACTAAACGTTGTTTCTCAGCAGTACTTATTTCATCTCATTGGTTTTTTTTTTCCAGCATTAGTTTTCCTCACCATGGAAGATCAACAGTCACTCATTACTTCCTCTAGTGGTCACATAAATCTACTGAACTGTGGCATGAACATATTTATTATATTTATGTATTTATGTGACACAGACAATGCAGTCCAGCATAGGTACATATGTGCAGGTGAGTTCATAGCTTGTGCTAATCCTAAACTCCTGTCCCTGGTTGGGTTTTTCTACAATACTACAGTAGATTACTGTACAATGTATAATATGAAAGGAAAAGAGGAAAGAAAAGAAAAAAGACAGAGGACAAAAACACTGTTCTATATAAAAACAAAGCTAAATGGTCTAAATCAGGGGTGTCAAATTGTGGTCCTCGAGGGCCGGTGTCCTGCATGTTTTAGATGTTTCCCTCTTCCATTTCACCTGGAGGCCATTGCATCATTATCAGTCTGATGAGGAGCTGATTATTAACTCTTTAAGTGTCAGCGCTGATGCATTCTGAATGGATGATTTAGTTTAAATATTCAGAAAAATTCAACCATTTTCCATTTAGTTTTGGACAATGTGCCAAAAAGCAAGAGTTTTTTTTATTTTATTTTATTTTATTTCAACATTGTTTAAAGGCAAAATTAAAATTGCTGGGACCAAATTTCAATAGTAGTTTTCTTCTTTAGCCATTTTTTTCCCAATATTTTCCACATTATTTGTCATTTTTGTAAATATTTATTAGTTTTTGCTCATTTTGTATATTTTTCTACATTTTGGTTTTTTTTTATTATAGTATTTTTCTTTGATTTTCTGCCATTTGTGTCTTACTTTGCTCATGTTACCAGTTACTTTGTTAGTTCTCAGGAGTTAAAGGGTTAAACTGAATCACATGGAAGAGGGAAATATCTAAAACATGCAGGACACCGGCCCTCGAGGACTGGAGTTTGACACCTGTGGTCTAAATAATATAAACCATTCATTCACTCACTAATTTTTTACATTATTATTTTTTACATTAAACATAGCATTTACACACACGGTACAGTTTTGTTTGTTTTTCAGCCAAGATTCAGTTGTGAAAATGTACACCCATTATAAAATCAGTAATGGATTTTATTTTCCAGTGGTAGTGAATTCACTACCACTGTGAATTTAGCACAGGAGAAAGCGGAACGTCCGAACGTTGTTTTGCAGAATGGGATTTTATAGTTTTGGTTTGAGGAGCTTGTGTTTTTGTTTACTCTATTGCTGTTCTGTCTCAGGGGCGAAGTTGTTTACACATTTAAAAATGTATTTGTGAAAGCCATGAATTACTAAAGCTTTCAAAGCTTAGTAAATTGTATTTTTTCACAATGTAACAATGATGATATCTAATTGTTTTTTTTCATCTGTATTTTTCAGGTTTGATAATTGAAGATACTGCCTTGTCTTCTTTAGTACAACTTCATCACTCTTTATTCTCAACACACTAATTATCTCAGACCCCAAAGAGGCGGCAATGGAACTTGTTTTTGGTTATGTTTTTTTGTATGTGTCTCTTTCTTTCTTTCTTTCTTTGATTGTTTCTTTATTTGTTGATATTCTTACCAAATTACCAAAATACAGTAGATCCTTCTGCATTTTGGTAAATGTACATCAACGTTCTAATTATTTTTATGAATTTTAAAAATGTTTTTCCCCCCTATTTTCTAATAATAGATGAAATTTAAAATATCTGTAACAGTGAAACTATTGATTGAATTCATAGATGACTCAGAATAGATGTGATTACATTCTAGGAGCAGTCGATCAAAGTTTATATTTGTTATGATTTTTTAAACCTTTTTTTCTTCTCCCATTTACTTCAACCTTGGCACATTTATTTTAGACAATAGACATGATGACATCAGCTGGATCTGTTGGTGTGTTCCACTATTCATACTATCATGACTACACTTACACACAGTATACTTTCCTTATTTACTAACTGTACATTTTTCAGCAGGTAAGTGCTGTTCCAATTCCAATAGTAGATCTGATTCTGCCTGCTGCACTTACCGGAAATTGCGTCAGAAACCATGAAAAATAAACCTTTTTTCTGACCAAAATAGATGGTATTTTTTTTTTCTGGTGTTCTTCATGAATATGAATCTCCAGTTCCTGTGGAGAATGTGTTGCCACCGACGTTGTCAGCGTGTCCTTCTGGCTGAAAATATACTGGTGTGTTTAACCATTTATATGTCACGTTATTGCAATGTAGCCGAATGTTTGTCTGTAAAGTTTATCTTCTACATTAACAATTGACTAACCAGCAGTGTTGGACAAGCTACTCAAAAACTCTAATGCATTATTGATCAGTTACAATATGATAATTTCTTGTAACGTATAAGTTACTACTCTGTAATAAATCTGTCCACCATGTTTTTAATTCACACAGTTCTTACGTCACTTCTGCTACGTAGTACATAGACAATACGTACGAAAAGTGTACATGACTCCACCCCTAAAAAATGGCAGCGTTTGAGGGAAACATCCGAGTACTTACAGTACACTTAACTTCGCTGCAATTAGGAATGGGACACCCTCCGTACCCAAAGACAGTAAGTACAGATACTGGAACACAACCTGTGTCAAAATAAGGTACATACATGGGGTGGGGTTTATTGTGTCAGGCAACACTTTAGGTTTTAATGTCTCGTCTCGCCACCTGAAACCTCTATCCTCACAACAGGCCCGGAGTGGCAGTGGTATATAATTTTTAACAAAACAAAAACACTGGTTGTTATAAAATTATTTTAATCGACTAAAATTCATAACATAACATTTTATGAATTTTGGTCAACAGAAACTAGACTAACACTAAAATGATTTAGATGACTAAATTGTGACTAAAACAAAAAATACATTTCCGTCATGAGACTAAAATAATTTTAGTCGACTAAAATTATTTTGTGACATCTAAAACATGCAGGACAGTGGACCCTAAGGACCAGGGCTGAAGACCACTGATCTAATGAACGTACATGTAAAAATACTCAGAATGAAGTGAAGCTAAACTTTGTCAGGATTCTGTCCATAAAGAATCATCCAGTGTTAATTTTGTTAGAAGATTTTTATTTAGTTTGTCTCAAGATGAAAATGTAAATTTTGTTTTAGTCACAATTTAGTCATCTAAATCATTTTACTGTTAGTCTAGTTTCAGTTGACCAAAATTCCTAAAATTTTATGTTATGAATTTTAGTCGACTAAAATAATTTTAGTTTGTTTTGTTTTGTTTTGTTAAAAATAATATAAAACTCAATATGTTTTAATGTGTAATACACATAAGATTTCACCAGATTTCACCTTGAATTAACAGCTATGGTTTTATTAAGAGACTATTCTGTTAAAGTAGCGGTGCATAATCAAAGCAGAACAAAAACCAGAGATACATCAAGGCAAATACTTGTCATCTGAACCCGCTTTATCCTCACTAGGGTCACAGGGGTCACTGGGGGCCTAATCTAGCTCCAAAGGGTGAAGGCGGGGTACACCCTGTATGAGTCTCCAGTTCATCTCAGGGCTGAACATATATAGACCAACAATCACTGTCACATTCACACCTATGGGTGATTTAGATTAACCAGTTAACCTATCAGTGCATGTGTTTGGATGGAGGGAGGAAACTGGAGAAAACCCACACAGACACGAGGAGAACATGTAAACTCCACACAGAAAGGTCTGGTGTGGAAATAGAACCAAGGACCTTCTGTCTGTGAGGGACGAGTGTTAACCACTGCACCACCCGAATGTCACCTATAATGACCCTAATATCCATTGTCGACCAAAACCATCTATTGATCTAACCTGTTTAACACCTATTGATGCACTAATCCTGTCAATGTAACAAAGTCATCTTCTACAACATTGATTCACTAGTAAAACCCATGGAGTTGGATCAATGACAGTGGGTGGAGAGGCTTGTTTTTGCATTCAGTCATTGAGATCTTTTCTGAAAAAGTACCTTATCTTTAGTTTTCTTTAATTTTAGGATAATACATTTCTAACTATTCTGAGCTTTTATGAATAGGTACATTATCATGGACATTTTCCACAAATATAATTATTATTTATTATTATTATTATTATTATTATTGAGTGTTGTTGTTGTTTCTGTATGTATTCTTGTTTATGGTTGTATGTATATATGTATATGTATAATATAGTTAACAAATGTAGAGTTATTTTCTTTTAGAGGAAGGAGATTTGTGTTTGAAAAATTGATACAGTCAGAAGGGGTGGGATTTTATAAATGTTAACTTCCACCCACTCATTTTGAACATGCTTGTGTTGTTTTTATTGTATGTTTTATTTTTATTTTACATTATTTAAATGTTCAAATAAATGGAATAATAATAATAATAGAATTAAATATAAGAAAATACATGATTTACACTGGGAAAATAACCTGAACATATGAGAATAAATGGTGATAAATCACTTCAAAAAAGTCAAATATAGAAAGAAAAAAAGTATTTTGGTAGTAGCATTGTGTCTACCTATAATTACACAAAGGTAGAAGAATTCACAGTCCTTTTGAGATCTCAAAATGTCATTGTCACCCCATGAAACACGGTAGCAGTAAAGCTACAGCGAAAGATGTGAGTAACATTTAATGGCAACACAAAAATGCACCCCATTGTCAGCTGCAAATTTTTACCCAGCATGTGTCGGAGACAGGATGTGAATGTGAAGTAGATTAATTTGAGTTGAGAGAAGAAAACCTATTGAGATTGTGGGTGAAGGGTTGGAGAGGTGGACCAAGAATGAATAGCAGCCTTGTGAACTGAAGAGATAAGGTATCTGATCTGTATCACTCGTATTACTCTGTGCTCTCCTTCTTTTTTCCCTTCATTCTCACATCCTCCTGCCCCTCACTGATTCCTTTAGGCTCATTTAGTTAATTAAGGCCATGAAATGTTTCAGAAACCAATTATGCTGTGACATTATTAAAAGACCACCCTTCCTTGTAAGTGCAGATTGTGTCTGTCTCTTGTCTTGGCAGAGAAAGGAAACGTGTCTGACCTCAGTCACTGCAATAGGGCTTGAATTCATACAGTGAAAGGCAGCATCAGCAACTTTCAATTTCCTTTGTCAATTTTCATTCCAAGTTCATGTGTGAATCAACATTTTTATTTTATTGCTTTATTACTTTAGAAAGTCGTTATGAAAAAGACTGACCTCGACATCCTTTTGCAGATAGTTTTTCAGTCAGGAATAACATGAACCTAATGAATGAACTACGAATATAACATATTGAAGATTTTAAAGCATTACTTTTAATACAGTCAAAATTAAAAGAGGTATCTTTTCTCAATATTAGCTGTGGTTATGGATTTTACATGGAACACAGTGATGCATAATATCAGTAAAAAAACTTTTTTTTTTTTTTTTTTCAGTAAATATTGCCTGCTAACACGAATTTCTATATTCGCTGCAAATCTATATAATCCTCTTTGTCTTCAGTTATAACGGGAGAGCACTGGGGGTACATAACAATTGAATAGAACAAAATAGACACTTTATTGTCAAACAGAACATACACTAACTGGTGCTGGTGTGAATTACATTTCAATTCAGAAAACCTGACATAGAATCGAAATATTTCAATGTATATGTATCAAAACTTTTTATATATATACATATCTACACATGCACACATATATGTGCACATCACTCAACAAATTCCTGTCTAAAAATGTTTTATTTGTTGAAATAGGCAAAGATAATTCTTATGAAGCTAAATATATTTCTCCATATAATGACAACCAATATATTACAGTCTGAAATTAAACTTAAAAAATATGTATACAATATACAGAAACATATGTTGTGTCCATATATTATGATCTAAGGAAAAAATATATAATCACAGCAAAATCATTTACTTATATGGCTCGAGTACTTGATAAGAAGTAACTTTTCTTAGTCTTTTCATTGTCTTTTTATTCATTTTAATATCACAAATATAGCTTACAATTAGTTCAAATCAGTATTACAGCTTAAAGATTATTTCAGAGTTTACAACTAGTTTAAGTCAAAGTCAGGAAAGTCAGTCTTGAGCAGTGCTGGGTAAGTTACTTTGAAAAATTATTACAATTACTAGTTACTTCCTTATATATATATATATATATATATATATATATATATATATATATATATATATATATATATAAAATTCCCTCCCTTAGACCCCTGTAGACGGGGTCTAAGGGAATTAGCTGATGCTAATGAACATACTGCATGACTTCCAGTGATTTGTACAACATGCACCATGATTTGTAATGCAACAATATGAAATGTATGAAAGCAGAGAAGCTGGGAAATTTCCACAGAAGTGCAGATGTTGATTTTCTTGTTTCCAATGCTATTTTGAGAATATGCAAATAATCCTTGGAACGATTGACACCAAAGGTCGTTAATTAACATAAGTCAATTCTGCTGTGCTACTGTGGGGAGTGAGAAGTAGCAGCATTCTTACCTTCTCTCAGTGAACTCACAAATAAAAAACACACACTCATCCAGTATACATGATGACTGCCATGTAGGCGGCTACATTTACAAGAAATGAGTAGCTGGTACATGTTAGTATGAATTGTTTTAGTTCGTTCTGAACAAAAAGTTGAGCCGATTGTAGAGGAAGCAGGGATTGATTAGTTTATATCATGATCAGGAACTATAATAGATTATTAGAATACAAAACAGTGTGCTACATGTAAAAATTTTGGCTACTTTTTAACAACCAGGAAAAATAGCCTCACCTCTTGTACAATATCTTATTACTTTCAATCTTTCTTTCTGCCTACTTTCTGTCTTTCAGTCTGAATAGGCATGGCTGAAGGACCCTGTTGCTCAACAGTACTGTATGCAGGTCATGTCACCACTCTAGGGATTGTACCGACTGTGTAAGTATGAAGTTAAAAAGCACCTCTAGCTATACTGGATTCATTCTTGTCAATAAATGATCAACTCTAGCTTTGAATGGAGTTGCTGTGATTGCCATCCTTCAGTTCCAATTGTACTTATACATTTTTAATTTTCTTTAAAACCTATAAATCAGGAGTAAATGAAAAAAATATTGACTGAAGTTCTAATAATTCATGCATCAAAGGGTTAATGCCATTTCACCTCACTCGCATAGATTAAAAGAACATGTGTTAAAGTAACATCTGTTTTGGTGCTCATGATGTTAATTACATGCAACGACAAATGTATTCCATTTAGGTGTTTCCACACTACGGTACATGTGCCACAAAAATAGACTTTCTTTGTTTGTAACTTTATATCAAATGGTCAAAAACCATACATGTGAATGGTGGCACAATTAAAAATAGATACAGGACTCATTATTCTCTGACCTTTGCTGTAGTTTTTCCTGAAGTTAAGTCCCAAAAAGCACAGAGCAGGCCTTCAGCTTCCCATATGCCATGGCGTGTGATGCAGATCAGTCATTATCGAGACAACCCTGAGAGGATTGCAACCCTATTAGTATGCAGCTTGAGTCTCCCAAATACTTCAGTGCTACACTACTTACAAAAAGCATTTGCATGCAAACTTCTAACTTAAAATTTGTAAGCCTACAGCTGAACTAGAAGAAAATAAATGTTGCATATAGAGTGTTTCCTTAGAAACTAAAAAGAGCAAATAAACAAACAAATAAATAAATAAATAGGGTGGCACAGCAGTGCAGTGGTTAGCACTGGTGCCTCACAGACAGAAGGTCCCTGGTTCTATTCCCACACCAGACCTTTCTGTGTGGAGTTTACATGTTCTCCTCGTGTCTGTGTGAGTTTTCTCCAGGTACTCTGGCTCCTCCCACCATCCAAACACATGCACTGATAGGTTAACTGGTTAATTCAATTGTCAATAGGTGTGAATGTGAGAGTGATTGTTTGTCTATATATGTTCAGCCCTGAGATGAACTGGAGACTCATACAGGGTGTACCCCGCCTTCACCCATTGGAGCTGGATTAGACCCCCAGTGACCTTAGTGAGGATAAAGTGGGTTCAGATGATGAGATGAGAATAAATAAATAAATAATAAATAAATAAAATAACCACCTTAATGTACTGTATAGTATAGTTTCCAAACAAGCTGTGCTCACTTTCAACTGGCAGGGTATGGCATGAGCCAAGAGCAAACCTCCTACATTTTGGAACAAACCCATAAAAGGGAATGGAGCCTAGAAACACTTCCTCCATCATTGGGAAATTGAATGTTTTCCATGAGGCCAGCATTCCTCAGTGGAACAGACAGGTAGTGATGCTTCACTCTGTCAGCAGTTCAAAGACTCACTGTCATATAGGACAGAGGCACATTTCCAATTTTGTTATTATCTCTAATAGACTATGGCATGAGGGAAACAGTTGTTTTCACAAAATAAAATGTTTTTTTTTTTAATTTATTGATTAGATCAGTGGTCTTCAGCCCTGGTCCTCAGGGTCCAATGTCCACTGTCACCCTGCTCCAACACACCTGATTCAGTTCTGCTAAAGCCTGATAACGACCCACTGGTTTAATTCTGGTGTCTTGGAGCAGTGTTACATTTAAAACATGCAGGACAGTGAGTGGGCCCTGAGGACCTAAAGACCTCTGGGTTAGATCATCATTGTCACAGTTTTAGTCTTAGAGTAATAAGGATAAGGACAATTAATTAACAATGTATTTTTGCTCCTTTTTATTTAAAAAAATGGAAAATTCTACAAAATGAATGATAAATTAACCCTTTGATGCACACTGGTCACTACAGTGGACAGTTATAATACAGTTTTTCTGTTTTATATTAATGGATTTTGTACTTTTAGTTCCATATCAGTCAGTTTATATCATTACTGTAACTGGTCTGTTCTTAATGTCTGATCTGCACTGACATAAGGTAAGGTAACTTTATTTGTACCCGAAGGTAGATTTTACACATGTTTATGTGTAAATCAATTGTTTGTTGTTATTACATTGTAATTAACAGACTTCTTAAACAAAAACTGCATAAAAATATTTTACTCATAGCCTTGTGATATTGTGTTTTAAATATACATTTATTTTGGTTCAAAGCTTGAAAAATAGGTTCATTGAAAAGTTTTCAATCGCTTTGCTTTTTTCATGTCTAAAGAGGAATAAAAACACTTGACTAAGGTTCTCATAATTCATGCATCAAAGGGTTAAAAAAATAATACATACAATACAAAAGTACTCTATGTATTGGCTAAATTATTGACCTTTCTTATATAATAACTACATATTGGCTGTGTAAAATAAATTATATATATATATATATATATATATATATATATATATATATATATATATATATATTATATATATATATATATATATATATATATATATATATATATATATATATATATATATATATTTATTTATTTTTTTCTTAAAATATGTGTGGGTGTATGCAAACATATTTAAAGCTGACACCTGACGCCTGGATACAAGTGTCTGTACTTTTGTATACACATCAATAATAATAAAAAAAAGAATCAGAAAGACCTTTAATCACAATACATGCATCCCATTCCTCACATTATTCCTTAAATTTGAGTCAAACACACCAGATATAAATAATTATCAATTTGAATTGTACCTAAACAGTCCTAACAGTGTGGTATTAGAAACTATTTCATACCACTGCTCTTAAATCATACTCAACAAATACCCAAATAAATCTTTGATAATTTTCAAGTTGTTTTGCTGCAGCGTTCTGAATAATTAAATGCCAGAGTCAAGTTTAATGTGCATGTATTTGGACTACTGATGCAGTTTTTGTTTTCGAGTCCCCTTGTCAGCAAAGCCAACACTCATAATAAGCTATTTAGACTAAAAGACATGTTATTTTTCTTTTTTCATTTTTAATAGGACATTTTAAAACGGACTCTCACAATGCCACCTCAGAACGAGGGGAAAAAAACCCAACAAAACATAATTGCCTTTGGTGATTTATTGTTGATTATCCCTGCTGTAAAACTTTTCGTTAGGGTTACGGTGACTTTTCGTTTTCCAGTGATGTGTTTTACGTGCAAAACAAATCAACACTAGTTTTGTGACTTTCTTTGACACTAAAAGTTGTTTCTTTGCAGTTTTTATCCCATCTGCTGTTTCTGACACTTTAGCTAAAAGTCTAGTGGTGTTAGATTAACACCAGTGTTATTACTCCACACTACTCCCTCTAGTGATCATATAAATCCACCAAACTCTATAGAGGTAAAGAAGCAACATTCAAAAGAAAGTAAGTTAACATCATCACTATACCATGATGGATCTGCTGCTATTCATCATCATCATCATCATCATCATCATCCATACAGTAATGATAGTGTATTTTTAAGTATCTATTATTTGTACTAACAAGTGTAAATACAATACTTGAATTTGTAGTTGTACAGTAACAGTTATGGACATTTGTTCTACGTATTAGTAGCTTTGTAACAGTTCTAGTTCAGTCTTCTGTGCATCTATGTACCTCCCCTTTTTTCCTGTTATCACCCAGAAAGAGAAATATATAGCAATATTGTGATAAATATAATGCATTATATAAAAAATATATTCCCATGTATGGAAAAGTAGTGCATATATTATCCAATAAGCTGCAATATATTGACAAATATAAAACATATGATGCACTGAACATGAAATTTGTCCTCTATTTTTACAGATAGTTTTATTGAAACTCATTTCTTTCTGCATATATTGTGAATTGTATAACTAAATATATAATTACATATATTTAGTAATACACAAAAGATGTGCGTGTGTGTGTGTGCATGTATCCATATATTACATTAAGTGTATTACTAAATATATATTAACATACATGAGTTCATATATTGTCATATGTCTCAATATATGGAAAGCGGTAATTCCTTATATATTTTTAACTATACTGTAATACATTGACACAATATATATTTCTGTATATTATATACATATGTTTTTTGTTCAATTTCAGGCAGGATCGAGATCTCTCTCTCTCTCTCTCTCTCTCTTTCTCTCTCTCTCTCTCTCTCTCTCTCTTTGTTTGGGCCTAAAGGATCCTGCTGGGTTTCTGTAAATTGGCTTAAGAGTCTGGTTTCAACCAGCTTTATGTGTAAAGTGTCACAAGATAACTTTGGTAACTATTTTGCACTATATCAATAAATATATGATTGGCTGATTGATTGTCATGATCACTGAGGTCTGATGGTCATTTCTCACAGGGGTATAAATCTTCACTGGCCTAATTATTTTTCACCTGTCAGTACGTTTTTAATTTTCACATCCTCAATTCTCTAGAATAGGCCTACTGCTATTTTCCATTCTGCCCAGGAAAATAAAGAAAAAACATGTTATATAATGAAACAAAATGTGAATTTTCTTTGAAGAAATTAATCTGTCACAGTTAAACAGCATTGCAAGTGAACCTATACCCAACAATATCCATTTAAAAACATACAATACATGTTGCTTCTGTGCAAAATTCACAACTGCACCAAATCAGGACGCAGCAGCATCTGAAAACAGGAGATACAACAAAGAAATGAACCCAACTCTGTGCGATGTGATGAATAAAAGTGAAGAAAACAGAAATAAGTAATCAAACCTTCAGTATGAGTCTGTGTTCATTACATGACACACACTGGCCTTTCTCTGATTTTCTTTGCATCGGTGTAATTCAGTCCTGAAAATCCGTCTTACAAGGAGAAAAAAATAACTTCAGAGGTGATGAGACAACACTGACAGAACATAATACATCCATGAGATGAAACAGACCTTCACAACGGTGACGCAAACACAAGTGAAACTCGATGACAACAGTGATGCTGCATGTGTCTGAGCAAGATTTTAAATACACAAGAAAGAAAGACAACAACAAGCTTTCTAATACTAAAAAAAAACCCGCAATATTTTCATAATACACAAGGAGAAAAAAAAACAATAAAACATGCACGTACACACTATCACAGGTTAACCCACAGTTAATTATAAAAACTTACCTTTACAACCAGGCTGAGGTTGAAAATAAATAAAATATACTGTATATATATATATATATATATATATATATATATATATATATATATTCTCTTGACACCCATCAATGCATTTTGGTGCTCTGTAGCGGAAAAAACTTACTTAAAAATACAATAAAAATATCCACTGAAAAGGACATATTAAAATATATCTGAAAAAAAAGCAGTTGCATCATTCTGTTTCCAATTAAGACAATTATTTTATGTAAAATGGCGAATATGTTTACTTACTTGGTGTCACGAGGATATATAAACAAGTGCAATAACCATCTAATATAAAATTCCACCCACTCATCTATCGCGAGACTTTAGTCCCGCCCTCTAGTAGATAATGACTAACACCTGTCCATCCGTCTGTCTGGGTGCTTACTGCTCAGGACTCATTATATGTAACTGTTATGTTTATAGGGAGCCGAAGTCTCCGCCCTTCCCGGTCGCTCCACTGGGCCTAAGTTCGGAAAAATTTTAACATGAGAGTGGATGAGGAGAAAATAATTATTTTCTGGTCCACTTTACTTTATGCCCTGAATTACACATTTGCTGTACTTCAATTAAAATCATAACCAATGATTTGCGTTTGGAGTTTCTTTGATACGTGCTTTGTGATTTATTAGCGTGTTAAAATATGTAATTATTTAGACTCTGGACTACGTATCAGACGTCGCATAGCTGACGTCACAGCAGAATCTTTCCCTAACCCGGAGTAGCTGCCACTTTCCACATGTTCCCTATACCGCTTCCCGGTTGACGAGAGCTTGTCCCGCATGCTGGCTCTCACTCGACCAACTATCTCTCCCCCGGAGTAGCTGCCACTTTCCACATGCCCCGATTTAAAGTGGTTTTCTCCACGTTTGATGCTCTTGCCTTCGTCCTGAAAGAAGGAGGTGAAGCTCGCCGAAGTCACAGCCATTTTCAAAGATTTTGATGGTGAAGCTTGTTGATGACGTCATATTTGTGAGACGAACGTTGTAGTCCATTACTTACTCTCACATAAAAACCTAACGTAACTTTTGATGCCTGTCCAAAGTGAGTGCTTTCTCAATGTGAAAATGTATATTTAAAATTCACAGGCATCATATGTGAAATCCGTAGCACATTTCAAACGGGACCAGAAAATTACTTTCATCCCTCCATTGACTCGCGTTCATTTTTTATGGCACTTAGGTCCCACTGCCCGGAAATCGACCGGAAATAGAATTGCGTCACTTAAGCTCCCTATAATATTTTAATTGTTTAAGTTGTCAAGTGTAGGAGGACGAACCAGGAATATAAAGAATGCACAATAATCAGGTAGGCTATTGTAATGTGTTGTGTCTAACTAATTTTCCTTTTTAGGCTGTATAAACTAACTGTTATCTCCCATATGTCAGTTTAATTAAAGGGTTTTATTATTGAGTACAGGTAGATATTTATGATATTAGCAATATTTGGTAAATATTAGCTGTTGCTAATGCTAAGCTAACTAAGGCTGTGTAACTGGTCGAAACCAATGAAGATGCAATTAATACAATTATTAACACCTGTGTTTTTGTCAAATGTTAAGTCCCTGGCTGTGTCCAAAATCAATCCCTGACCACTTAATAGTGACCACGCCATTTTGTAGAGGTGCAGTTTTATTTTTTTATAATTTTTATATAGGCCAACAGTATATATAATTATATATATATATATATATATATATATATATATATATATAATTTATTATTATTATTTATTTTAAATGTGATTCACTAAAGATTTGGACAGCCCTACAAAATGGTGTGGTCACTATAGTGGTAAGAGAGTAATTTCGGACACAGCCAGGGACTTAATATTTGTCAAAAACACAGGTGTTACTAATTGTATTAATTTCATCTTCATTGATGTCGACCAGTTACGTCAGTTTACGTCTGGTTTGTCACTGCTTTTCTGGTCTAAAATGAAGCTCAGTAGTTATTTTGTTTGTGATTATGAAAATGAAAAAATTGAGGCTGGAATAATGAACAGGCATTCAGGGAATAAGTTGCTCTATTTCAAAGCAACACAGTAACAACGATCAAACATACAAAGAAGGCCACAGTAATTAACATCATAATCAATAAAAAATCATCAAGAAGAGAGAGGAAATGAAATAAATAGAATAAAAAAATAAATACAATTACATATACAAGGGGATGCAAATTAATTCACTGAAAAAATATATTAAACAAATTGACATTTTTATTTATTTATATTTACATTTAGTGAAGTAAAATTTAGTGTAAGTTTAACACTGCATATGTATTGATCAAATTTGGCTAAAAGTCCATGAAAATTGGAGGATGTTTTCAAAATGTTGTGATATGAATATGAAGTTTACCAAACAACATCATTAGGTTGACATGATACTCAACATTGCTCTCTCTGTGAACAAAACCTACAATCACAGACCTATAATCAATCTTGATCTGACATTTGATTTTACACACAATAGCTATAATCTCTTCAATTTAGACCAGAAGGTAAAGGAATTGTTGCAGTGAAAAAAACTAAATGATATTTAAATAATAATGATATATAATTTTATTGTCACTTCACACAAAACATCATAGATGCACTGCAGAAATGAAATATAAAAAACAAACAAACAAAAAGTGTCAACGTTTCAGGCTCACTACCACATAGGTTACTTGTCTTGCTGATCCAAAAATGTAGATGGAGAAACATCGGCTGGGTATATGTTGTGTGTTTGGTGACATCCATGTTCTTTGCAAATTGGTATTCAGCTTTACTTTACCCATAAAGACCCAGGTGATTTCCAAGTGAATTTCTCTCTTTCAAGTGTCATCTTTAATTATAATATCCTTTACATTTTGCAGTTTTCATTGTAAAATCAAGCATTTTCCTATTTTTAATTCTATAGTCATGATAGAAGGTCATAAAAGCTGTAAGTATAGTACATGACAAACTGAGTTTGAACCTGAAGCACTGTGGTATTTTTTTATCTGTCAAATGTTCATTGTAGTGGGTTTCAGATTCAGTTATTTTTTGTTCAGTATTAATAGTTAACCTCATAAATACAAACTGGATTGACTGTACATATGCGAACCAAGGAAACTGTGTGCAGCAATCTACACCTGGCTCTCTCTCTGTCTCTGTCTCTGTCTCTGTCTCTCTCTTTCTCTCTCTCTCTCATATATATATATATATATATATATATATATATATATATATATATATATATTTTATAGACTGCTAAAATGTATTTTTGCAACATAATATAGTAAACCATTACATGGTCAAAAACAACAAAATAATTTTAGTGAAAAAAAGTCTATTTTGAATGTCTGGGGTCACCAGAAATTTGTGATGTTACAAATGAAAAAAGGTTGGAAACCACTGTGCTAATGTAATGTTTTATGTAGTTTTCTTTTGTACTTATAGGAAGTGCACACTTGTTGCAAAATGCATCCCAAGCGCTAAAACCGTCAAAATGCCAATTGACCGTATACAAAGAAAGGAAAAAAAACAAAACATAAATGACAACTGTTAAACCAAAGCAAGTATAGTAATGTAGTAAATGAAATGCTCCTGGATTATAAGCAATGTGACAAAGCTATGTATTGTGGGTATTTTAAAAATCTCCACTGAAGTAGATTCCCTCAGGTCTATAGAAACTGTTCAAAAGAGTGGGAACACAATGGATGAAACATGTTAGGAAGGTTATATAGATAGCCTGGTGCTTGGCCATTCAGTGACTTAAAATCCAATAAAAGAATCTTCAGATCAATTTTAAACCAATAGGTGGCAAGTGCAATGACTTTAAAATAGGTGTTATGTCTTTTTTCTGTTTGGTCCTTGTCAATATTCTTGTTCCTGCATTCAGAAGTATGTGTAAACAGCCAATAGCTTTTTCAGGTAGACCAAAGAGGAGAGGATTACAATAGTCAAGGCTGGAGCTAATATAAGCTGAACAAGTGTCTCAGTGTCTTCTAAATAGACAATACATCTGACTTTGGTGATGTTGCAAAAAGCAAGGTAAGTTTATTTGCTACATACACATACACAGGGTAAAAACTGTTTTACACAGGCTTACAACTTTCACAGAAAAATAAGACATTAAAAAAATCACAGAAAACAGTAAAACACATTAAAATAATCAGATAAAATGTTATTTTAAAATGCATTCACAGAATGAAATTATATTGAACATGAATACATGAATTATATTGAATGAATTATCTTAAAATTAACATTAAAATTAAAATGGAGTAAAATAAGACATGGGAATAATAAGTGCATTCATGTTTTCTGGAACTAAATGATTCAGTGATTTGTAGACGAGTAGCAGAACTTTAAAAACAAGCTGACTGTAGCTGACTGGGAGCCAGTGTAAAGTCTTTAGAACTGTAGACATATGTTTTAATCTGAATGAGCTGCAGCTGTTTAATGCAATTTTTTGGGGAGTCCAGTCAGAAGACTGTTACAGTCGTCCAGTTTACTGGAGATGAAAGCATGATTTAGATTTTTTTGGTCTATTTGGGACATAAAACCTTTTACTGCTGAAGGTCAGATCTGAGTCTATCAGGACATGAATATTTGGGACTTTGTCTTTGGTTTTTAGAAGCAGTGATTCAAGATATTTTCCAACAGTAATCCTCTTTTCTTAATGGCCTAAAACAATTAACTCAGTTTTGTCCTGATTTTGGTTCATCCAAATATTTACTTGCTCTAAACAGGAACACAATGAGTCTATTGGACTGCAGTCATCTGGAGATGGTACTAGATAAATCTATTTATCATCTGCATAACTAATAGTCAACGTTAAAATTCTACAGGGTTTGACCCAAAGACAGCATATATAGGCTGAACAGAATGGGACCAAGAACTGACTCCTGAGGGACGCCACATGTCAGAGCCACTCAATCAGATTCAAAGCATAATATCCAGTTGTCACAAAGTAAGTCCCCTCGTCCTAATAGGACCTGAACCAGTCTAGGACTATTCTATTGAACCGTGCCCATGTTTCCAACCTGTTCAACAGTACAGTGTAATCCAGTGTCAAAGGCAGCACTGAGATCCAATCAGACTAGAACGGACAATGTTCAACCTTATATCATTCAATACTCTAATAAGAGCTGGACTGTGATGAGGTCGGAAATGTGTCAAAAGTCCACTGGAATTCAAGAAATTATGTTCTTACTGTATCTGTACTAGTATGAATGTATGTTTGTTTGCATTTACAGGTGAAACACTAATGTTTCATAGGTTATGTTTACATTAACTTGGGTATTTTTGAAAATGCAGACATTTGCCTTCGTTTGTGCCTTTCGTTTATACATTTTTTTTTTTTTGCAACTTTCTAAAAACTCTGGCAAAAGTGAAGCTTTTTAAAAACAAATAAATAGACCAAAAATAACTTTTAGGCTAATTTGGCGCCACAGAGAGCAGCATCTTACATCTGGCTAGCATGGATACACTCTGAATAGCAGCATTTCTTTCATTAAGAGTTATATTTGTAAGTTTGCTTTTCAAAATAAAGCTGATTCAAGTCCTAGACCAGCAGAGACGCAGAGGTCAGCAATGGCGCATATTCTTGTGATCGATCAAAGAGCGCGCTCGTACCGACACATTCCACACAAACCACTTCATCATGCTTGGCTTTCTTCTGTGGAATGGAACAGGAAGTAGGAGTTTCACTGCTTGTCAAGGAGGCTTCTGATTGGCTTGTTCGTCTAACACTGCCACCAACAGGCTTGGTGTGGTTTATCAGCTCTTGACAGTGTATTTATGTGGATCAATATAAATGTAAAAAAAAACAAAAAACATGCTGCTGTGTGCACGATTATTATTTTTATTATTATTATAATTTTTTTTTAAACAAAGCTTAAAAAAAATGCGTTTCAAAAATACCTGGGTTTATGTAAACAAAGCCATAGTCTTGTCATCTTGCCAATCATTAGCCATTTTACTGCACAGTATGTCTATTTATAGTATTTCTTTGATGTATATAGAAGTGCATTGTTTTTCCTCAAATAATGTTTGCTATAGAAAGCACACGTGTAAACATTTTCATTGCAGTGAGAGGAGAAACACACTTTTCTTGTCAAACCTTTTTTATCCTAGTGAACATTTTATGACATATTTCTCTCCTTAGAAAGGTTTTTCATGTACTCAACCTTCAGATGAGTTTTATCAGTGTTTCATTTTTTTTATACACCTGTTTCTATGTGAAATTCCATATTTCTATCAGCTTCCTGTGGTTTTCTTTGTATCATCTCCACAACATTTAAAAATAAAACATAGCAACTCACTGACCTGAGAATAATTTTTAGCGTCATATATTTAATTTGATCATCTTTTTTTTTTTTATGTCCTTTGTCATATAATACAGGGTGGCGAGAAACACAATGAGCTGAGTCACTATTGTTGTTGTGACAGGACTTACATTCTGCACAAAGTGATGCCCTTATTTGCAGGGTGAAAGCTCAGGAAAATGGACTTCCTGCCAAAAAAAAAAAAGCACTCATGACAAAAACAACAGTTTGCCCTCGGTATATGAAAGTGTTTAGGATGAGACTTTGATTGATGATCTAATCAACTGTACTTTCTCTTAATGCAAGAGCCTTTTTCCTGCTTCTCCATCTTTGTTCTTTTCTTCTTTACTGTGCTCTGTCTCTACTGACTCACCCTTGTCCTCTTTCTCCTCTGGCCTCGTCTCTCCATCTTTTCTCCAGGGGTCCAACTGTTTGTTACGGCTCCAGCTTTTAATAGGCAACCTATTTTATTCTGTGTGCCATGAAGTAATAATGATGTGGTGTGTTGTTGTTGCACCTTGCATTCATTATGTTTATTTGTTAATATGGCACGTCTGTGAAGAAATACTAAATCATGTAACCTAATCAAATAATAATGAGTAAGTCAGTTGTCTCTAAAATAAACAAAATTTTGCTTCTGGCGGAAAACAGCTTTTTGAAAATTGGTCTGGATAAAATAAATGAAAATAAATTCATAATAGATGATATTAAGATGTCATTGAAGAAGCACCGTATCAGTTACAAAATGTATAGCATTTACAGTTATATCACAAATAATCACAACAGGGGGGACCTTTAAAGCATCCACGTTTCATCTCGACTTCTCATCTTACCCTGCAAAGAAATACAGTCCTTACACATGTTACAGACAATAGCCATAAAAATCAATTATTTTTGACTCTGTGTGCAGGTCACGAACTGATGTACCATCTCAACATGCTGCCACTGCTCTAAAGAGTCTGCAACATTTAATTAAAGCAACATCATCAACACTTTCTTCGTCTGGTCAGCAGTTCTACATACCGGTGACTGGCCAAGCTCATCTAATAAGGTAAGAACAATAGTGTATTGTTGTATGCTGTGACTTGGAATATATATTTTTATAAAGTTATAATTGTATAAACCTAAACGACTATGCGTTTCCTGGAACTCCAAAGATATTGATGCTTGGATTCATTCTGATTCTCCATGCAATAAGTAAGACTATTTGCTAGTTTTTAAACATACCTATTAGGATGCATCACATGTACAGCACGTGACACACCTCATCCATAGGTTTGAAATGCATACCCATATCCTCCTGAGACCCAACAATGTGTTTTTTTCGTCTGTAGTGGACAAAAGGTTTCACAGTTTTACTTAATGAGTCATTCATCGTTATTTCATTAATATTGCTGTGTTCTCCATTGTTATTGAATGTATTGTGCGTTGGTTCTATTGAAAAAAAACAAACAAAAAAACATCTGGATTGCTTTGTTTCCAGCTGTTTTCTTGTCCTTCCTCATACATGCGGTAATGAGGCGTCTCTGATTGGCTCAGAGAATGAATGTGTGAAGGAACACTCCCCCTCCCTTCTGGCTCCGTGTGTGTGTGTGTGTTTACCATCTCAGAGTAACATCCAGCTAGGTTTCGTGCCATCGCTTGTTTTGAAAACTTGCAGGGGGAAAAAAAGCTTTATTTCTACAGAGAGCACATGAATGAGTTTGATCCGCCATTTTTTTTTCAAGTTTGTGCAGCTACTGTGGCGCCATCTTCTCATATAGATGCTAATGCTAATGCTACTTCATATTCGCTGCAACAGGGGATGGGCTGGGGGAAGTGTTACCTGCATTCCGTGGGCTGGCTTAACCCCACACGGGTGACGCAAATGTCCGCATGACGTAATGTGGACAGGCTTTTCCTGAGTCGCTCGTTTCTCTGTGTCTATCAATGCAGCCAGTGGAGGTGACACACCACTTTCAAATGCACCATGTGACCCATCAGATTCCAAAAGGAGCATGTTAAAGTGTTTTTCAGCGGAATGACACCTGTAAAAAATGACAAGGAACATTCCATTAAAGAATAAACATGTACAAATAATTGTAAAAATGGATATGAAAACAATGTAGTGTTATTTAGTGTCCTATAAAGACAACTGTTTAATGTAAAAAAATTTAAATAAAAAATAACAAACTTTGACTTTCCACACTATATTATATTATACTATATTCTACTATATTCAACCTTATCCTTTAACCTTGACTGGTGTTGCTTCAGGTCATTTGTACTGTAGGTGCTAGGCATGATGGGTAGTCACTTCTGCATCTAATCTGCCCATCATTCTAGGACAGGGTGAATCTGGATGTATCTATACCACATGCCCTCTTCCCATTGGAACCCATTCCCATCTATCTGCTGTCAATCAAACTTCAGAAACAAGAAGTTACTCACTGCATTAGTCAGACTTAAGAACTTGTGACAAACTAAACATATTAATCCCTGCAGTAAGTATCCAGTACACACGTCACACATTGCAATTAAGAGTGCCCATAAAAAAATGCCAACCTCCTCTTTAGGTACCTGGGTTGTTTTTGTCCATTCTGAGGTTTTTGGTTAAATAATTGTTCTCTAACCAAAATAGTAGGTGATAGTAATCAGAGGTGGGTAATTCCAGGTTCATCAAGTCAAAATCCAACCATGTATTGGTTCAAACCTCTTCATTGACGACAGGTAATTCCACTAATTATCCCATTTACCTGTATGAGGCATTGTGCTCATAAAAATGGGCAATTCAATGAACAGGTTTGAACCCCAATACACGGTAGGACTTTACCCACCTCTGATGGTAATACACCTCAACACTGGACATCATGAGTAATGAAATGGTTAAACTATAGAGGAAGACTGCATGAAGGTGACCCTCTTTCCCTGTAATGTTACACACAAGACCTGTAAATGGTACTTTCATCACACTTCACACGTGGAATTGCCACAGTAATAAAGTAGTAGTTGTTCCTAATGGAAAATTTTTAAGGAAAAATGTTATATTATACCTTGTTCACATTGCTTTCCCATCTGTGTTAAGTATTTCAACAATATATTTTCCCTTTCACCTCTGACATTGTTTATCTATTTACTTTCTCTGTCATATATTGGATTTTTGGAGTCATTTTGTTTCTGTGCTGTGTGAGACTACCTTAATACTGCACATTATCGTCAGACATTTATTGAGATAAACACACCACAAATTGATATTTTAGTTTTTCACCAGAAAACTATCTACTTATGTGAACAGTTTAGGAATAGAGACATTCACTTAAATAATTTGGACAAGATAATAAAGGTAGCATATTTTTAATAATACCAAAAACACTACATGTAATGGGAGTGTTATTTTCTCTCTCACTCTGTAGATAATAGCAGCGTGGCTGCTAGAGTCATAGTTGTCTGTGAAAATATTTTTCACTAGCGTTTTGCTTTACAAAAACCTGTTTCTCCAGAGATTCATCACTGCTGTCATCTACTTCTTTTGTTCAAAATCCTGGGCCCATCACTCATCACTGTTTTTATTTTTTTTATTCCGTGAATGACGGCTGTAAATGACCGTGTATGACATATTGATAAACCCATCTGCAGTCCTTGTGGAAAAAGAGCACTGTCACACCGCAAAAGTCATGAGGGGCTCTATTGAGTGATCAACAGGCAGTGAAGAGAGGAGTTTATAAGAGAAACACAAGGAAAAAAGCATAAAACTGACAAGAAAAAAAAGGTAGACCTAGGAGGAGAGAAATAAAAAAGAAAATATATATGGAGGAGTATTATTTCTTATTTAGTACAACCCTGACTACTGACAGGAAGCCATAATTCTTTTTTATTTTATTTGTAAAGATATAGCCATTGTAGATGCGTGTACAGTATTATGTGTATTTGGTTCTTTTTGCCACAAGTGTTCCTGGAGTTTTGACCTCTTAACCCTACTTCCTGCAACAGTGAAAGTGGGTGATATTCTTCCAGAAGGTCCTATTCTGCTTTTGTGCTGTGGAGAAATTATATGGAAAAAGGGCAGAGAAATGGGGAATGACAAATGGGGTTGTGAATGCATGTTCAAAGATGTCACCCAACAGGTCCATATTTGGTTGAAAATGTTATTGCTTCTGGTAGTGGTGGAAATGGTTAGTAACCCCATCAAGGTGTTACAGTCATGATAATGGATAGTTGAGTCTTATATTAAATTTTTGGGGGAAATATTGCCCCTAATACGAATTTCTGTTCTGAATTTTCTATTTTCTGCTTCCTGCAGTAATGATAATCACAAATTGCTGTCTTGGTAGATAATAGTAAACTCAGAGACACTGACTGTAATAAATCTGACCTAACAGATAACATTCTTTTGCCTAACCACGCTAGACGCCCCTGGCGGCAGCAAATTTAATGTGCTGCCATAGTAGTCTGTCATGATGGGTGAAGTGGAGAAAGGACTCAGATGCCCGGTGTTGAAGGGAAAAATAATTTAATAACAAACAGAACAAAAAGCAGACAGAGATAAAACAGAAACAAAACCTGGGGGTAGATCAGCCAGACTCTGCGGTGATGAAAGAAATGTCCAGGTTATTGTGACAGGGGAAATAGGCAGAGTGTTCAGGATATGAAGGTGACAAACGGAATGGTCTCGCACCGGCAACTGCAAACTTTACTGATTAAATATTGCAGATCAGCAACGACTCTCAGCTGCACGGTGCGGGACCAGGTGAATTTGATGAGCGCTGGGGGAAAGGTCGTGACATAGTCTAGTTACGCTCAATGTAACATTTAGCTAGATTTCCCTGAAACTGGCTAACGAATCATGGTGAAGTATAGTCAGAGGGTGGGCGTAACAAAGTGACGCTGCAGCAATCAGAGAAAAACAACCGAAAACAACCATAGAAGAAGAACAACAACAGGTGGAGATTTCCTTTTATCAAAGATGAATGAAGAATGACAGAAAAAATCATCAATCTTTAAATTCTTTTTACAGAAGCGACAACAGTCGTTAAGGTCCATAATCCACCATTTTCTGTAGTTTTTCGTAACTTTCACTAGACTCCTCAGTGAACTTTCCAGCGTCTAACTATGTCATCCTCAAGATTACGCTGATTGGTTGTAGTATCGTCCTATTGGATACAGAGGGATTTGAAAGACAACCTTTTAGCCCCGCCTCCCCTGACTATGAAACCCATACATGTAATGAATGGGGATAGCGCGGCTTGGCTAAAGAAACTTGTAACTTGTTGTTTTGAAGAAATTGACCTGGATTTTTGTGATTATTTAGCCAAAAATTGGCACATTTTAAGTGGCAGAAATATCCATTTACCTCAGAATGTTTTCAGCTCAATTTTTTGGGGAAAAATAATGAAGACGATTACATTTGGAAAGGTTATAATATATTATCTGCACATGTTCCTGTCTCTTGTGGTCAGTTTTTCTCGTGTGGCAGTGAACCACCAAATTTCTACCCATTGCATCTTTGGCTAATGAAGTTGAACTCTCAGATGTGAAGTGACAAGTGTAGAATTAGTTTGCTAATGCAGTACTAGAGGAAGCGAGAAGTTTTAATTCTTTATTAATTCTCTGCTCACAGACTTTAGATTTGACACTGCAATTTTTTAAATATAGCCCTTGAAATTTACCAGCACACTGCATCCAGATGAAGAAATGATTAGTTGATGACTGGATGTAATGGACACAGCTCTTGTATAATCAAGACGCATAATGGGAAGCAGATACGACGAGTTATAAGAGTAACACTCTACCGGATGCACACGTCTCGAGTAGAGCACAGTGTTTTAGTGCATGGATTCTGTTTTTTATGGGCATAAATAAGCACTTATAGCTAAGAAGAGACATGCATTCATTCATTTATTTATTTTGAGCAAGTAATTAAACAACACAAGTAACTTTCATACAGCAGTATCTGACAACACAAAGAATCCCAAAAGAATACATGCGAGATGTATTTGCCCCTGCTCAATAAGGAGTGGGAAGAAGAAAAAACATATTAAATCCCACCAGCAACTTAAAATAATGAAATGGTAACACCTTCCCCTATTCACAAACTACAAAACAGAACAATGCACAAATTGGCCTACAGGGATAATATAAACTTATTCAATAGTATTTACATTGGATAACAAGATGTATGTTAACAAAAGAAGAAGAAAGAGAGATATTTATTGTAGCTGTCTGCAGGTATACCTGACTTTAAAAAAAAAAAACCTTTTTAGACTGACTTTAACCAATCTTACTGTAACTGGTGGTATTTTATGTTTTTATGTTGTATTGTCTTTTCTTTGTCTTTTAATTATATTTAATTGGGTTGTTTTATCTTGTTTTTTACTTATGTTTTATATGTAAACCAGTTTGGTCTTCTTTTATCATGGTTTCCACGCATTCTGGAAAACCTGAAAATTTATAGCAGTCATGAAAATGATCTGGAAATTGATAAAAATGGCAAAATTTCCTGGAATTGTATTTTTCTGTTTTGGCTTTTTCCTTTTTCCGTTTGAAACCACTCGCTGTTTGTCAGCCCAGGACAGCTAAGTTCAGTTGTGACCTCTGCTGCTCAATGTCTCCACCTACTGCACCTACATCAATAGGCAGTTTGGTTTGGAATCTTCTCCATCTTATTTCTAACGTAGCCTAGCTGAAAGGACAATCTAACAAGGAAAAGTCAGTCCATCAGTTCATATAAATGTACTCAGTGCATGGCTGTAAGGATGACCACAGTGGACAACTGACCGTTTTGTTTCTTAATAAAATCCAAAGTGCCCTGGTCAATTAAATTGCGATGCTAATTACTGCCAGCTTGTTAATGGCGATTTCAATTATGTGTTAGCATAGAGCTAATTGTTTAATGACGCTAATCAGTCTGAACTCATTGTATGTGGTATAAATAGGGAATAAGGTCACTGAAACAACGTGAACAATCTGATAAAATATCTTGTGAATTTTAAGTAGCATGCAACACATAGATGTCAAACAACTTCACTATACAGTTTGCATTTTTTGATTTTGTCTTTATTTAATTTGGATTAATATCAGATACATTTAATTTAATATCCCTGCAGCATGATCAAAGAAATCGCGGCAAAGACACTTGTGACTAAAGATTATGAGTTCATGACCAAATCCTGCCATGAATTTTCTGAAAAAGCTCCTGGAAATATCCTGGGAAATAAGAGCGGGAACTCTGTTTCATGTAGTTTTAAAATGCTATATAAATAAATTTAAACTTTGATTGATTGGTTGAGTTTTCTTTTTAGCATGAGGAAAGAGAAAAATGTATCCCGGACATGTCTACCACCACCTAGGGAAGGAGGGGGGCACTGTCTGGCTGTAAGAAACGGAAAGACATTTAGTGAGTGAGTGAGAGAGAGAGACAGAGGCTGTGATAAGTTCAGCACCACGGACAGCGCACCGGAGCGCTACAGAGGATTTAAGCAGAGCACAGTCATGGCTCCTGAAGCACTGAAGCCTCCACTGAAGCACTGAAGCTACACCACTGCTGCTTCTGCCTGGGGACAAGGGGTGGGGGCGTTTCATTTGACTCTTGGAGGTAGCTGTAGACAGTAGTTCGTTCCATTTATTTGCACGCGCGGGGCAGCTTTCCTCTGCGCGATCCTTACATCATCTCCTTATTGGGGAGAGGGAGAGAGAGAGAGAGAGAGAGAAAGAGAGAGAGAGTAAAACAGAGTGAGGGAGAGAGTCCGTGTAGCCGGGCTCCTCTGCCAGCCAGTCCACAACTGCGAAGCGAATCTGACGGACCGGCTGGTGTTACAACCATCACCTCCACGCACTTTTTTCTGACAGCCTCGTCTCTGTGTCTTTACCTCTGCGTCCACACCGGCCCTTGAAGATGCCCCGGCACCGTCCTGCCCAGGGATTGACGTTGTTATTGCCGGTTGCTTTGTGGATTTTCTGCCATGTCAACGATGTGCACGCGGCTTTGCCAACAACCCGTAAGTAGTTCTTTTCATTTGTCTTTTCTTTTCTTTTCTTTTTGGATGAGCCTCCCAGCTTTGACCGGGTAAGATAAGACCCCCCCTCTCCGATATGGGTGGAAATGAGTCTTGAGATGGAACAGTACAGGCTGGAACACACGGAGCTGCAGGTTTTCAAACACTGGAGCCAACCTCAGGCTCTCGGGAACCGGGAGAGGGGACCAGGCTGTGTAACCTGGGGAACAGAGGCTTCACTTTGAGTTAGTCTATCACACATGTTAAGCCTGGATGATTTCCGGATGGGTGATTTTATTTATTTTTTTAGTATTGGTGGAGGTTTTGTCCTAGTGGCTTTTAATTTTGGTCTGCATGACTGAGGGACTGTTTATCAATCGAGCTTTGCAGTTTTGATGTGTATTCGCAGACAGTCCAGCATCTTTGGGACAATTTTTTTTAAATTTTTTTTTACTCTTTTAGTGTTTTAGGTCCATTCCGTTGTATTTTTGAATAATCCCAAATGTCTGAGGTTTTTAGTAAATCTCCCGTTTGTTGTCAAAGCTGACTTTTTGGAAGCACACATTAAAGACACAGTCAATGGTGAATTTTTTAGCCTATTCTAGAGTGCATTCTGTACCCATGCTTTTACTGTGTAATATAATTTAGTCTCTTTATAGTTGCTGGGCATATATGTATACTTAATAAGCCTGTTTATCCAACTTTTATTCTTCTCTTTAAAAAGTTGTAGACAGCTTATGTCAAATGATCCAGTTAATTAATATGTTTTATGAACCTTGATGCTATAAATCCAGTAGTTATTAGATCCTGAGGCTGATCATCTTCATCTTAAATAACGACATGCACAGTTTCCTGTCAGACTCACATAAGTCGTGTTGTATCCTTGAAAATACTTTGACTGGTATTTTATTTATTTTTTGACACGGTTCCTCTAAGATTCTCACCTATATATTCTCAGGTATTCATGGTGTTTATTGACGAGGCATATTTTTTGCAGGTCAGCTTATTTTTTTGTTTCTATTTCCCGGTGGACTACAGCCTTATTTTTAATTTATGACGGGCTCAATCATTTACTAAAATTATCCAAGCCGTGGTTTTGGTGTCGTTCTGTTGAGGGTTTTTTTTTTTTGCTGACGGTAAAGGAGGCGATTTTTATGCGGGTGCAGAGTGACTGAAACCCCTCGGTGATGGCCGGGGCTTCTCGGGTGCCAGATGAATGTGTTCGGGGACGCGCCTCATTAATCATCTCCGACAGACAACAACGGAGAGATGCAACCGCGAGCCGTTTGTGTCCGCGTGCGCGTCAAAAGTCTGACAGAAGGGAGAGAGTGGAAGTTTCCAGAGGTGGGGATGCTGTTTCTCTCCCCCATACACAAAGCTGTTGCTCACAAGAGCGACCTCACGGCAAGTCTAATAGGAGATATTGTAGCTCTAGTTTATAACTAAAACTTTATTGATTCCTTTATTCAGGGCCGGTTCTGGTCAATTTGGTGCCCTAGGGGTGCTCACCTCTTTCCTTTTTGTGGAATTAGAAATGGTCATCTGTAAACATAGTGTCCTACATCTGATCGAGTATGTACTGAGTGCCTCACTGTCAATGTTAAGTTTAATGCAGTATTTACTGTATTTTCCACACTATAAGGCACACCGGATTATAATTTTTCATATATAAGGTGCATTAAGTGAAGCTAAACGGTTACAATAACGCTCAACCTTGTTGAGTTATAACACAGAACAAAACACACTCTTATTTTGCTAAATCAAACTTTAAGAGTCCAAATTCTGAGATAAAGAGTCCAAATTATGCAATATAAAATCCAAATTATGTGGTAAAAAGTCAAACTTCTGAGATAAAAAGTCAAACTTCTGAGATAAAATTCAACATCTCAAGTCACTAAGCACAACCAGAATGAATCCATATATATATAAGTGAGAAAATTAAAGTCTTTCCAGTGTGCCTTATAATCCGAAAAATATGATCTTAATATTTTGGGACTTCTTGTCCCACTGTCTGTGAGACTTGGCTCCCCCAAGACATCTGGTGCCCTAGGCAACCGCCTAGTCTGCCCAACGCCATCCCTGCCTTTATCAATGCGTGACCCTCTGGCTGTAGTCTGATTTTTAAAGGATGCTGCAGCTGTAGAGGTTTGATCCCAGCTGATTTAAAACCTTGGATCAGATCAATTAAACATGTATTCAAATGTAAATCACTGAGCTATATCCTTAAACGATGGCTGCATTAAATTTCATTGCATAATGAAAACTTAAGCACTAAACAGCTACTGTGGGAAAATGTTACTGTAAATTCAGTTCTCTGTAAAATGACTCTGAATCTATGTCATAAATATTACATTATGTATGGAGACAAATAAGGATAGGATTTGCAAGATGAGAACCAAGTATGTGGGCAAGTTTTGGTGTGAGAGAAAGAGAGAGAGAGAGAGAGGGTGAGAGTCATACAAACACAATGGATGGACCAGCAGTTCCACCCCTGAGCTTAAATCTGAGCACTCACTTTATCCCTCTTCAGGGACGGAGAGATGTGGAGGACTCGGGGGAACAGACAGTGCCAGTGTAACCAATGGTCTAAAGCATGGACTAAAAAAGATTATGGCATTTCCATCCTGTGGGGCCAAATATGCACTCATACCAAAAGTCAATGGGCTGCATGACCCCTGACTGTGTGGAATCTTTACACGATAAAAGTGCATCAGTGAAGTTCATGCATCATCACAAGAGAAAAATAGAGACCGGTCTACTAAGGTTTGCAGTGTGCCTCTTTGTCCTTCTCTTAATATATTTGCACTTGGGAGGGATATGTTTGTTTATCTGTTCCGCTTGTATGGCTCCCGAATAATTGTATGGTGAGCAGTATTTCAGAAATTGTATCCGTTGCCGTCTTGTTCAGAAGCCTCTGTTGGTATCGTATTACATTGCAGTGTCACTTAATTGGGTTGTGCTGCAATATCACTTGTTGCAAATATATTGCACTTAAAACACAAACACATATTCGTATAAGAATATTTAAATACATAGTGCAAGATCCAGCTTAAATTAGATGCATATCCACAGATGCACATGCTAATGAAATATATTGTGTTGCTCCTGCTCTTGTTGCATAACTCAGCTGTACACTCTCCTTGTTTTTGAGTTCTCCTTGTTTTTGTCATTGTGTATGTTTGAGGCAAGGTCTTATCTCATCTACAATAGCATCCCATAATGACTGGGACATTCATTTATAAATTAACATCTCAAATGAGTTTGAAGTAAAACTACTGTGACACACTACATTCTTTCCTTTCCTTTCCTTTCCTTTCCTTTCCTTTCCTTTCCTTTCCTTTCCTTTCCTTTCCTTTCCTTTCCTTTCCTTTCCTTTCCTTTCCTTTCCTTTCCTTTCCTTTCCTTTCCTTTCCTCTCCTCTCCTCTCCTCTCCTCTCCTCTCCTCTCCTCTCCTCTCCTCTCCTCTCCTCTCCTCTCCTCTCCTCTCCTCTCCTCTCCTCTCCTCTCCTCTCCTCTCCTCTCCTCTCCTCTAACATTCATCTGTATTTGTAAAGTAAATCGTGCTCTGTGACTTTAGGTCAGTGTGCTGGTGACACTGTGGGTGGTTAAATGGGATGCCCCAAGAGCCTGTCTGATATAGAATCAGATTAGCCTTTTCTCAACTCATTAGACATGCCAGGCCATTTGACATGGACATCAGTCTGTTCCCACCTTCAGGGCAACACAGGACAAGTCAGACTTGTCCTGTTCTCCAGCAGACAACATGTACCTGGTTATATCTGCATTGAACGAAAACTAATGAAATTCAAAGCCTTAAAAGGTAATAGTACTCATATTAAGAAGAATTATTTAAGTTTAAATTTAAGCTTTATCTTCCTGCGTTTAGGTAATCTATCATATCAGAACATTTCCTAATGTCCGTGCAGTTCTAATGTACTGTAGTGCTTTGCTAACATTTCCAATACTTCTTTTCCTTCCCTTTCTAGTGTATGTGACTCAGTGAGATTATTCCAATCTTGTGTCATTACCCACTGCTGTAAATATGCCACTATTAAGAAAAAGACAATACCTAACACATAGGTGAGCCTGGTGCGACTCCTGTTTCCTTTCTGTGTGATGGCTCCCATTAGGAGGTGGTAATAATAGGATTAAGGCTAAAGGAAGCAGACTGGTTTGGCTCAGATTAGATCAGCTCTATACTTGGTCTTAAGCTTTGTTTATTCCTGTGTTTTTTGTTTTAATGTGTAAACCTGCTCGTGCTGTACGTGTGTGTGTGTGCGTCCACAACACTAGATTCATTATGGATCGAAACAAGCGAGTCAGGCTGGGAAACGAGGCTTAGTTGCTAATTACATATCTCTTTTCTTTCCTGTTCTTTTCTCTGCTACATTTAAACACATCATAAATGCTTCCTCTTGTGTTATAGCTCCCTCAGCCTCTGTACTTCATTCTCCTTCCAGCTTTTCCTATTGGTCTTTCTTCATGTTTTTGCATCTCATAAATAATACACCATTAATGGAGTTAGCTAACCTATAAATCTACAGCTCCTACTTTTTAATTTCTTTACATTGTAATGTCTGGGCTGTGATAAACATTTACACTACAGATCAGAAACACGTGATAGTGGCACTTATGTTTAGTGAAGAGTAATTCATTGGTTTTAGATTTAGTAGCAAGGACGTCATAATAGTCTGAATAAGACTGGTTATTTATACATAATAAAGGAGGATATGAGAGCTCACATTATATCTGTGTAACACTGATCTTGGGGAAAAAAGAAAACATGTTTATTTTTAGGTTCTTTTTAATTAAAGAAAGAAATAAACTGTACACAGCTACACTGGTTTGAAGAGATGTGGATGCAGAAGCGTATAATTACACTGAGGGTAGCCTTTTCAGTGGACACAGGAAGCCGGGTGTAACATCTACTGTTCACATGTGCACAGTGCTGTTTGTCAAGATGGATCTGTACTGATATAGCAATTTCTGTGAAGCATTTCAGGCTCAGTTTGAAAGGAAACGACATGTTGGCTTATGAAGGTTTCCACTTACAGCTAAGTGATCTGAAGATTCAGCCTTGTGTTACTTTACATTTACATTAATCAGGTTGACACAATGATTTCATGTCATCATATTCCCTGCAACCTTGTCTTTTTCACTGAACTGCACACTGCCTTTATCTGTTTTCTTTCTTTCAACTCATGGTAACATATGTTGAAGTCCCCACACGACACTTTTTAAGGGAGCGCCGTAATGTCATGCATCTGCCTGTGCAATACAAACTCTCAAAGGATCACCTGCGCTGTATGTGTGAAATCCACAGACACAACCAAACTGTCATGGATTGCAGCCAAACGCACTCACACTGCTTCCTGCTCTTTCATTCTCATGCAGCTTTTAGATCTGCACTCCTGTCAGTGCAGATATTTTACCCCTTTAAAAGTAAAATCTATGACGGAGCTTTTGACACAAAACTACTTGACAGATAAATCTCTCCCGTTTGAAAATAAATGGTGTTTTCATAGCACCCGGAATTTAGAAATGCTTAAGGTAATAATAAAAGCACTTATGAAGTTATAAGAATCAGTCTCTGGCAAACAATTGTGTAACGCATGATAATAGTAAAGCACTCAAATTTGCTGTTTAAAAATATACACGGACATGAAAAAGCAATTCAAGCCCTCTTTCAGCCATTTTTCAGTGTCACAGGTCAGATTTTACTAAACACCTTTTTGTAGAAAATGGATTGATTGAATCACAGCACCATAACGGTATTTCTTGTACCTTTGAGCGTCGTATCGGTCTCGGTGAAAGATTAAAATTTCTCTGCTAGCAGTGAATACTACTGCAGGGCTATCTATGTTTCATCATGGGAGCAAGGCCACAGTGATACAAATGTACACTGACAAGTCATGCAGCATAATTCCCTTAACAATGTCAGTAACGTAACTTGCACACAGTTTCATGCAGACAGAGGCACACACCATGAAGCTCACACATCCCACCGCCCTGTTTTTTTTTTTCTTCCTTTGTCCTCTTCTGCCTTCCTTAGACACACATGCCAACCTGCTAGGATTATGCTGCAGTATATTCCGGTGGCATTATGTTAATGAACTGAAAACCAACCCAATAACACTGACAAATGTGTAAATGTTCAGCTGTGGAGGTACAAATATGTGTATTTTTCTGTGTGCGATACTGCTCTGACAGTGTGTGTATCAAGCACACAATCTGAAAGTTATTCTAGTGGAATGTGTTCTCTTTAGAACCTGTCAGGACATATCCACTACTTCAGACAGGGGCCTCGGAGATGAAGAGTGGGTGAGCTGGACAGAGACGAAAAGAGTAAGATAAGACGGTGTGGCATTTATCAGAAAAGAGAGAGGGATAAGGAAAGACAGCTTAAAGAGAAGATGATCAGAAGGTGTGGATTCTTACTGACACCTTGTCATTTACAGTTACCATTGTCATAATGATCTGTGGCTGCATTGGGTCATTGTTTATATTAATCTGAAAACAGACCTGGGTATCAACTCACTACTGCATGTTGTGTCACTATATAAGCAAATGGCAGAAATATCGCAATCAAACTGAATAAATTAAGATTAACATAAGGCATGTCGAAATGCAAGTGCTGAATAATTGTGACCTGGGATATAAAATGTTTTACTAATTGATTGCCCTCTTCACACCTTAACTAATGGTGTTCTTGGAAAATTCCAATCTGGTTTTAATTCATGTCACAGCACAGAAGTGGCTCTTTTAAACATTTTTAATGATCTTCTTTTAACTTCAGACTCTGGTCGGTCGACTGTACTTATTTTTTATAGATGTGACTGCAGTGTTTGGTACCACAGACCATTACATTCTCCTGTTGCAGCTGGAAACACGTGTAGACATTAAAGTCGTATTTGACTGGTCAGAAATTTGATGCCTCTCTGGACATTCGGTGTGCCCCAAGGCTCAATTTTAGGCCTTGTCTTGTTTTCTTTGGTGTCATTAGGCTCTATTTAAAAAAGATATAAAACAAACCGTAACATATTATTGCATTGTTTTGCTGATGATTTCCTACTGTATCTACCTTTAAATGTGCAGTCAGATGCAGTTCAAGTACTACATAATTGTCTGAATGAAGTTAAAGACTTCATGTCACTGAACCTTTTAAATCTAAATGACAAAAAAAACAGAAATAGCCATTTTATACATAGACTTAAATTTACTTATTTTTAAAAGCAAATGTAAGTCTTCTTATTCCAGTCTTCTTACTGCTGCCTGTTTGTGAAAAGCATATGTGTTTTTAATGATGGTGTTTTTGAACTTGACAAATAAATTAGCTCTGTGGTTAAAACAAGCTTTTTTCCAGCTTAGACCTTTAGCTAAAGCTAAGTTGTACGTGCTCCACAGTCAGATGGAAAAAGTTGTGCATGCTCTGATTACATCTTGTTTGGACGACTGTAATTGTCTTATTACGACCTCGACCAGCTTGGAATCCGTAGACTATAACTAGTCCAAAATGCTGCTACACACCTGTTAACAGGGACTCTGCAGCAGGAACTCACCGTTCCCTCTCGACTGGCCTCCTGTTGAGTTTAGAATTAAGTTCAATATAAGTTCAATACTTTACTCTTTGCTTGAATTTGCACTTTCCTGTTTATCTGAAATGCTAACTTTACATACTCCAGTCAGGGCCAGGTCTAGACTGAAGACCAGAGGAGACGAGGCTTTTGTGGATGTGGACCGTAAACTGTCTTCACCTGTCGAGTTTCAAATCACTGCTTAAATCTCCCCTTTTAATCTGAACCGAGACGGGCATTGTTCTGTTATTTTAGAGTTTGAAATTATTGTCTCTGGTGTATATTTTTATTGTCATAATATTTTAACACATTATATTTCATTTAACTACATTTCATTGCATTTCATTTATTCAGATGCCCATTAGCAACTGAAACATCAGCTACTATTCTCCCTGGTGTCTCCTCTACATGACATTACAATTTTAATTATTTACATTGTTCTTGCACTATAAACAAACAAAGTAAGTGCTATAAATTTGTACTCATTACCCAAAAAATAGCTGTCTGATACATATCATATATCTTTCACTATCATCAACATTATTATTACAATGTTCTATTATTTTCCAACAGCAGAAACCCAGCCAGTCCATTCCACGCAACCATGGCTCAATTAAAACAGTGTTTCACTGGTTTGTCTTATATAACAATTGATCACCAAAAAATCTTTTTCAGTAAATAATTTTAAAGATGATTTCATGTGTCACTATTATTTTGTTCTATTTATGGTCTTTGACTCATATTCTGTTTCATTAATATGTGCAGCCCTTTGGGCCAGTAATGTCTGTTTTTAAATGTACTATATAAAGAAACCTTGACCTTGATCCCAAATGTAATCTTACAGATAGATATAAAGTATTTAGAGTCTTAAATGCAATGCCAACTAAAATCCCAGGAGCTCAGTTTTCACCATAGAGCCTCTGTCTTGTTTCCAAATCATCTGTAAATTAGTTTGGTTAATCTAAAATTAAGTTAAATTGGGAACATATTTGCACCTGCTAGAGCAAAGAGTGTAATAAGGTGAAGGTAAAGTACTTTATTTGTACAACGAAATATATATATATATATATATATATATATATATATATATATATATATATATATATATATATATATATATATAGATAAAAATTCTAAACTAATTATAACCTTGTCATCTGAACCCGCTTTATCCTCACTAGGGTCAATGGGGGCCTAATCCAGCTACAATGGGTGAAGGCGGGGGACACCCTGTATGACTATAAATTAAATTTATAATAGCTTGTATAAGTGTGTCAAACTGGAACTACAGGAGGGCTGTCAGAAAGAACAGTTCAGAGAAATCTATGTGGCTGACCGTACATAATCAGTGTCAACCCCCTGTAAGAGCACGGGATAAAAATAGGTAGTCACCTGTGTCAGTTTTCTACCCCTCAGTCGTGAACTTTACCCAGTGTTGGCAAAGCATGAGTGTAAAAGGGCAGTGTTGTGCAGTGTAGTGGAGTAGCTATAGTGAAACAATAAGGACATGACCTTTTGTTGGCTCGTGCCCCTCACATAGCATGAAACACTTTAGTATTAGCTGACAAAACCACAGGGCTCAATATGAGTTAGTGTCAAAGTCAGTAAGAGATTTTTACTCAGGTGCCTGTGGTGTCTGATTTCGAATATGTGCACCCACTCAACCTTTCAAATGTTGTAAAGTAGTTTTTGAATGCTCACGACTACAAATGATAAAATGTAAAAAAAAAAAAAAAAAAAAAAAGTTAAGCATATTTCAAAAATGTGTGCAAGGTTTTTGTAAATTATTGATTGCGTTTGTGATTGAACCTCCCTGTTCAGTGACTGGGAATACAGTTGTTTGATTTGCCTTCATTTAGGGGATTTTTGTACGTCTGTGATCTGTTACGGCCTGTGCATACAGCTTTTTTTTTTTTTTTTTTTTTAAATTACTGCCAGAAACGCATTGGCAGGCTGCTGGGAGATGCTTACTCAAACTACAACTACTGCAAATTAAATCATATGGTCTGACTATCTTTACAACTTACATTTATGACCAACATACATGCTGTGAGTCTACAATGACCTTGACCTTTACTTTTGGCCACCGAATGAAAGTAGTTCATGTAATCAATTCAAGTCATTTTTTTTGGGAGAAAAAATTGTTGCGAGTCTCTCAAATGGTTCCTATTTACGAATCATCAGAACAAACAGACTTTCGGTCACAGTGCCCTGAACCTTTGACCTTCTGGCTACCTGCATCTTTTTCAGTTTTTAGGTGGAAATGGGACTGGCTGACAGATAGTTATGCCATGAAATCATGTGGAAAATACAACAAGTGGGTTTTGCTTCAGTCTAAATATTCGCTGACCACTGTTTGACAAACCTGAAACATGCAGAGTGCAAGCTCCACATTCTGTCTATGGCCGATCTGCTTCCACAGATGGCCTTTTCTGTCTGTTGTGATCATTCATAATCCTCCATTAGACAGATACATTCACAACACAATACATATATAACAAATAAACAAGCAAAATAAACAAACAATTAAAGAAAATAATATTTCTCTTGTTACATTGGTGATGAGTTTTCTCTCATTTGACTGGTTGCCTGAAAAGGTAAAACATTTACACCACCAGTGTTTTCAGAAATGTTAAGTCTATGCTACACGAAATAATGAGTGTTTTGACAGAAAGACACTGGGCATTTTGTTTATGCAGCCATATACTCATTAGAAATAACTGAAAAACAAGATGCTGGTACTTACGAAGATGTGCTGTGGGGACACACGCCCTTGATGACATGGCTCTCTAGTGTAGTATCTGCTTTGTTGGATTACAAATAAAAACTATTAGTACTTAACTTTGTAATATTGTCAAGTAATTTTCAGATATTCTGTCATTCAGCGTATGGTCTATGTATGGATGACACATGTATTTTTGCTATTTAAAAAAAATATGGAATCATCTGTTTGCACAGTATCGGTTCTACAGTGTTTAGCAGTAAAGCGAGCAGCATAGAACATAATGTGAATGTGAATAATGCTTAATGTAGTCCCTCTGGATTGACTTCAACTGGTGCCATAAAGAAAGCCATTTTTCTCCACATGTGTATAATGTCAAACATGTTTTAAAGTGAGATGCTAGGTGTCTGAAAGCAACCGGTTACTGTGCAAATACATTATGCCAGGGCAGAAATGATTAATTGCATATACATAATTTAGCAATGGTAAGGACATGATCAGTTAGTGATATGAGACTGAGTTAATGACATTAAATAATTAGAGCTAGTCATAATTCATGTAAAGAATAATCAGCATATATTTCAAAGTCATTAGCCAAGTGTTTACTGGTGATCAAGCAATAAAAATCTGTAATTCAAGAATTACAGCATGACATTGAGTGTGTCAGTAGAGAATTAAACTGTTGCTTTCTGCTTGTCTCCCTCTTTTGCGTTTAACCTATATTCTGCTACATTAACCCTTGCATCTGCACATGCACGATACAACTAGGGATTACACATTAAAAAGCAACCGCACAGCATCTGTTACTACTATCCCTTAAACACACACACAGACGCATGCGTACGTAGCCATGTCTTCTGCACACTGTTTTGTTATGGAAGTATAGGTCATAAATAGGTCACAGTGTATATGTGTATAAGAAAGCAGGTTTGTGTGTCAGCCCACACTTTGCATCCAGCACAAGTCCAGTTCTGTCATAATAGATGTTAGAAATCGAGCCATCAGCTCATGTGGAAGAGTGCTGAGGAAAAGGCCATTGTGCTGCAGCTAAGACAAATGTTGTTATTACTCTGTGCCTTTGCATTCAATTTGTTTTTTAAGCCGCTTGAATACCCCATTTACAGGCCAAGATTAAGTGAATTAATCTTTGGGCTACTTCCATTGAAGAAACACCCCCCCTCTCTCTCTCTCCCTCTCCCTCCCTTTTCTTCCCTCTTCAGACTCAAAGGAAAAGCACAGAAGGCACAATTGGACCATACTGTAGCTAGCCAGTCACTTGGAAAAGATTACCTTTGTATTTCCATTTTTGTGCATCTCTATCTTGATAAAGTGGAGCTATAGGATAGCATGTGGGTTCACATACCAACAGGGTGAACCATTTGGTGTGGGCCTGGGTTCTTCACACTGTGGTGCATGTACAAACAGGAGTTGTCTGTCTTGGTTAATGAGGACAACATTTCTAGGGAAGGGAAGTCACACCATGACACAAATAGAGCAGCCTGAGAGAGGAATAGATGTGTGAACGTGTCCTTTCGATTTGTTGGTCTCTGTTGTAAATTGACAAATGTTCATTTTGTCCTCTGGGTGTGCCTGAGTGAACATTGTTTCTGTATGTGTGGTTGCAAGAATTGTGCACATATGTGTTTGTGCAGAGAGAGCGAAAGTGTGTATGTGTGTGTTGAGGTGTGTGTGTGGGTGGAAAGGCCCAGCCAAGAGGAAAGGTGGTTAAAGCGTACCCTAATTGGGATGTCAGACAGGCATGGTTTCTCACAGAGTCGTGAAGAACTTCCAGCAGGATTGTCATAAACACTAGGATCTCTGTAATTGATGGTGTGTGTGTGTGTGTGTGTGTGTGTGTGTGTGTGGGGGGGGGGGTTATATTTGTCATATATACCCGCGTATACATGTTTAGTAACTTCCCTGGTGCGTTTTGTGGATTTTTAGTTCAGTTATTTTTATTTGAGCAGAAAAAAGTCATAAAAAAAATACAGAACAAAAGAAACAAAGGACAAAATAAGGAGTCGTCACTCAAAAGGAGTAGGTTGAAGTTCACAGACCCCCATTTAACACTTTTACAATACAATTATAACAATTTTATGAATTTCATTTGCATCATTCATTTCCATCTTGACCATATGTTTTAAAACTGAACCTTCTGTATTATTGCAGGTGGTCTATTTTTGCAGCACTTGTACATTTTTATTGATGGACATACACTTTATAATAAGCTTCCGACCACATGTTATATATATTTATTTTATCTTATTATGTATTTTGTCAGGAAGGGAAATTTAATTTAAAGACCACCAGGCTGAGGGACCCTTACTTTCCGACAGCTGTGGAGCTGTTGAACTCAGCCACTGCTCTCTAGGGTCTTTGCTGCTGATTTCTCTCTCTTCTGGGTCATAGCATATATTTTTAAATTAGTTTGGATATTATATTTTTTGTTTTAAATTATTGTAATCATGAGTATGAGATTTTAGTACACTTTATCATAAGTAATATTTGATATTTATTCTTATTTATTTATATACATGGTAAATAAAGGTCCTTGGCTTATCTATTTTTGTTCTTTTTTCTGACTTAAATGACAATAAACCTTCCTTAAATCCTTGAATCCTTGAATCCAGATAAGTTGCAGACCCTCTGTGCTTCTGCCGTGCACATCGCTCCCAGTAACAATCATCATCGTATCTGTGTCCCTGTAGGTCTGAGGTTAGTTTTAGTTGTGGGCGTCCTCAGTAAAAACAGAAGCTTTAGCTCTTGTGTACTTGATGGAGAAAAATAGAGTGCTGAGGCCAGATGTGGATGTGGTCGATTAGCTCTCGACCAGGCTACAGTCCTTTTATAGTGTGAAGCAAGATTAGTCAGACAGGGGTCACTGCTTCCTTTTTACACCTTTCTTTCACCTCCAGCGTCTCTGCCTCTCCGTGTATTTTTTTTTTCCTGTGGATTTCTTTGTCTTTTGTGTCTCTCCTGAACCTCATCTGTCTTAGTTTACGTTCTTGTTTTTCTTCTTCCCTCATTTCTCTCGTTTGTCTCCAGCTGTCTTATTTACTTCAGTTACCTCTTGCCCTTACTCCCTTTATTTCCCCTTCTCTATATTTATTGTCACCTCTTATCTGTCTTTTGTCACACGGCTCTTCCATCATACTTTGGTTATCTGGCTTAACTATTATGTTTTTTCTTATCTTGGTGTCTGTGTCCCCCGCTTTTTTAATGTCTACCACTAACACGTACAACACTTATAATAGTTAAAAAATAATTATATTAATTCACACATACTTTGTAACAGATATACTTGATCTTTTTTGACATGTAATTGGGAAATAATTATATATTTTTTAAAAACATATTATTAAACTGTGGACGGTTTCAGTTGGTAGAACAGCTCATCCATTAACCAAAGGGTTGGTGGTTCGAATCCAGCTCTGTACCAGTCATGTGCTGTTGTGTCCTTGGGCAAGACACTTCACTGTCATTACCTCCATTGCTCACACTGGTGTTGTGTGGATGCATATGAATGCTTGGTAGTGGACACACTTCTGTCAGTCTTCCCCAGGGAAACTGTGAATACAAATGTAGTTTACCACCACCAGAGGGAGCATGTGAGAGTGAATGAATAATGGATCCACTTTGCGCTTTAAGCATGTGTACTGTACATAGAAAAGCATGATAAAAATCTAATCCATTATTATTATTAAACAAAGAGTACTCAGAATGTTTAATCAATAATTTATCTTCACCCCCCCCTCTCTCTCTTACACTATGTCCTGTCACCCCCTCCTCTCTGAGCCCCTCTTCTCTTCCACAGTGCAGTCCCTTAGTATCTTTTCCAACAATGACTCTGATTAATCTTGACCTTTTAAGGAAAGAGGGCAATCACTAATTAATATCTGCTGTGTGAGCTTATTAACAATTAGTTCAATTTTGAGCCACTGAAAATTACACAAAGAAAATATTAGAAGACAGCAGCGCGACACTAGGTTGAGTCAGGTCAGTCTATTAGCAATTCTGCTGATTAATCAGAAATGTCTTTAATTCCCTGTTGAACTGTTAATGGTGATGGGTGCTTATCCTTAAATTCTACTGTACGCAGTGAGCCAAAATGGAAATATTTGGGAATTAGTTTTAATATCATTACTTTCTAAACGATCATCCTGTCTGCTGGCATTTCTGTCAGTTGTCTAGAGATGAAATGGTGATGGCTAACATGGTGGGGATTACTGCATGGCTGATCACAGATCAGTTTCAGCTCTTTAATCTCTGTCTGGGAGGAATAGACATGCTGACTGAGTGCATGGCAGAAAGATGAACGAATACATAGACAGGCAGACAGGAAACATCAAATTTGATTTATAGATTTATCTACAGTGCCAGCAACTTACAGTACCATGTTCCTGTATTTCAGCAACTGGCACAATGGAAAAGAATATGTAAGCATTGTGCTGCTCATGTGCATGTCTGAGTGTGAAACTGTGAGAGAGAGGTTAATTATTTTTGTACCTGCATGTGCACAGACAGGTGCATGCTCGTCTGAGGCTGTTCCACGTGTGGTTCGGGACAAGCACAACCACCCGTGACACCCACTTACACACACTCGACAGACGCATGCATGGTGCAGCAGAAGTCTTCTTTGCTTTTTACTAAGGAGGCAGAAAAGTGTGCTATCGATTGACTGTTAGAGCAGAGGAGAGGCGAATGCTCTTTGGCATTCTTTGAAGGACACAGTGCAAAGTGCTGCCCTAAAAGCTCGGTGTGGGGTCTGAGTCTGGAAGTTAGTGAAGTCTGTGCATTGAGGCTTGCACTCAAGTCTCTGAAGTCTGCATGGTGGGCTTTGGTGACTGTTTGGGCTGGCAGATTGAACCACTTTATATTTGTTTTTTTTCTTATTATTCACTTATAAAATGTTTGGCCTATTAGAAAAGTAGTTTTCTTCTGCACATGTCAGATATATATATGAACTGTTGTTATTTAATCGTCTTCAACTGTCTGACTTGTGTGACTTTAATCAACTTATTAATGTTTTAAGGCTGCTTAAAGGTGTCATTCAATGGTTATTTCATTAATGTTACTGTGTTCTCTTTTGTTATTGAATACATTGTGTCTTGGTTCTATTTAAAAAAACGTCTGGATTGCTTTGTTTTGTATTGTATTGTTTTTCACGGTAGAGAAATGACTTGAGGTCAAACAACAGAGTTTACCGGTACTTCCTCATACATGTCCATGATGCGGTGATGAGGCGTCTCTGATTGGCTCAGAATGCATGAAGGAACACCCCCCCCCCTCGCTGTGTGTGTATTTACCTTTCCCCGAGTAGCATCCAGCTAGGTTTCGTGCCATTGCTTGTCCTGAAAATATGCAAAAAATGAGGCCAGTTTGATCTGCAATTTTTTTCAAATTTGTGCAGCAGCTACTGTAGCGCCATCTTCTATTGTAGATGCTAATGCTAATGCTACTTCAGATTCGCTGCTGGGGACGGGCTTAGCCCCACGTGTGGCCAGTGGAGGTGACAAACTACTGTCAAAGGCAGCATGTGTCGGTAAGTCGGGGTGACCCATCAGATTCCAAAACAAGTGTGGAAAAGTGTTTTTCGGCGGAATGACACCTTTGATAATTTGTTTTTGTGATAACGAACATACTATGTTGTTGTGATGTTTTGGTGGAAAGTTTGTACGTCACTCATGTCTGCATTATTTCTGGCTTCATATCCACATCCCTACAGATGTTACTTCTGTGTGCTCATCACTTCACCACTCCATTATGTGCGTGACATACTGCACACAGATGGCTGAATAACTTGTTTGTCTCTGTTTTCCATTCTGGAAACTTCCAAAGTTCCTAAGCAGATGTGTTTGGCCAGAAAGGGCCCGGGGACAAAGAGGCAAAAGAAGTTTGTGATTAGTTGGATATTAATAGAATCCTTCATTGCATGAGTTCATTGTTGATTGTGAACATGAAAGATTTTTCTTTGTAGAATAAAATTCAGACCTTATGCAGTTTAAAAGGATCCTCTTTTTTTCTCACATGAATACATCTTGGTAGCAGTGCATTCTTAGTCACATTCTAGTCACTTGCTGAATTTCAATTAGAGCTGAGTGTTTATTTGGCATTCAGTAGTTTATCAGTAATTAAGAATCGTATGTACTACAACTACAGTTACAAATACATAAATGATTTATTAGATAGGAGTGCTCTTCTATTTGAGTCAAGTGATGTTATTAGACAGATCCAAAATTCGTGACGAGGTGGCCTAATATGTCTAATTATCAGCCAAACCATAAACTGTTTGGAATGTTTCCCAAACAGTTCTTTGAGTTTTAATGCCACACCACCAAAGTGCCCTGCTGCTGCAAAATGTAATAAATTATTACATAATGCGGCAAAATTTATTACAAAATGCTGCATTTTATGACAAAATGTAACGTGATTACTGTACATTTTGGACGTTTATTACAAAATGCGGCTTAAGAAATGTGGATTAACATTTTCTGGAATTACAAGTGTAAAGACTAAGATATTTAGGAAAACGTTGTTAAAAAAAAAGCCCCCCCCCCAATTTTTTTTTTAAAAACTCCATCTGCCATTAGATATCAGGTAATCATAACTATTGATATTTGTGTGTTTGTCTGTCTGTGCAGTCTTTGCAATCATACAAGCAATGTCACATACACAAATAAGAAGACAGACGACTGACTTTTTTGATCTCTAGATGAAGAGGAGCATGGACGGGGGAGGCAGAGGATAAGGGCACTGGAAATGTTATGTTTACTCAGCAGAGTGTTTCTGTCAGCTAATGGACGGACAGACCACACACTCTCCTTGAATGGGATCCAAAACCATTAGCAACCCTCACACTTCAGAGGGTGCTAATGGGTGATGTTGTGAAACCATCCTGGTGTGCGTGTATGTGTATAAGGAAGGAACCAAGTTTGTCATAGTATGTGCTTATGTGTCTCATCATATTTTCAGCAGTACGGTTTGACGACAGCGGTTCAAGTGAATTGAAAGTGCATATTGTTTATTTGCAAATTGGGATGTGATGTCACGTTCTGTCGTCATATTTCTGTATTGTTGACACCATGAATGTTAAGGCATCTCCCCACATATAAATGCAAGGATATTTACGCTGCTATCATTTTCTAACATTGGATTTTGCAAGAAGGCAGAGTGGGGTAGGGGTGGAAAGAGCTCCTCTATTTTAATTAGGAATTTGAATTTCATTCAAAGTTGTGTTATGCATTTTAAGGTACCAGTCGGGGATCCAATAAAAACAGGTCTTCAGCCCATTCTGGATCTCCGAGTTTATGAGGGATAGATTTGGATAGTTCTGTGTGGTTAGCAGCGCAACCTCGCTCAACTTCAATTACAGATGGATTGCTGTTAAAGTAGAATTTCTGCAGGCCTTTTATTGCAGTGCTGAAGTGTACTCACCAGCAAACTGTCAACCTATGCCACCAAAAATCAATATGGCCTTCATATTCTTAAGTTATGTATTGACCTTCTCTTTGAGGAACATGATCCATTAATGATTAATTTTTGCTTTAGCACTTCTCCACTGTGTAAGCAGTTTACCATGAATCTGAACATTTGTCTAAGCCTTGTGTATTGTGTGCTGTATATATTTATATGCATTATCAGCACAGATTTTATCCTATTTTTGTGTAAATGTGGACTTCTATGCACCTGCAAATGCAGTTGAGTGGAGGGGCTAAAGCATTGTTGAACACTCGGCCATTGTTGACTTCACATGCTACATAAACTCTTCTGTTGTTCACTGTACTGTTTGGCATAAAAACAATTGATTGTGATATATTGTATTTTTCACAAAATAAAGGACAATCTGAAACTAATTGCAGATCATGCATACAAATTTCTTGAAGATCAGCAACATTTACATTTTTGGATTTGTACCTTATCTTGTCATGTCTGGGTCATGTATAGTAGCGGCTGTGGCTCAGTTGGTCAATGATGGAAGGGTTGTCAGCTGGTTGTCCACATGTGGAAGTGTCTTTGGGTTCACAGTAGGGTCAGGCACCACCTGTGTATTGGCAGCAGCAGTCTACTGGTATATGAGTGAATGGGTGAATGTGCGCTGTAAAGCACTTTATGACCCCTTGTCTGTGAAAGGTGCTCTATAAATAAAATGACTTACTTACTATATAAGCGTTACAACATATTCACAAAAAAGAATCACATTCTAAACAAACTATAATATATAGTCAAGGTAGTAATATTGAATAGTGGAGTTAATTTTCCTGTGAAGCCCATGAGTGTGTAGAGTTAATTCCGATCATAAAAAATTGAGAAAAATACCAATAAAAGTAAAATAAAAATAGGCATAAATCAAATAACACACACCCATGATTCAAATGAGAGCAAAATGCTAAATATAAACCGTTTAAGCAAACACTTACATTTCAACAGTTAGTTTATGATGATACAGAAAAATCAACGTCCTCCAGAGATTGAGAAGTTTTATTATCACTCTTTAATGGGAAATTAAAAGAAATTTTGAAATTACTGTCAAACAAACTCGCATTTCTGTCAATTACTGGACATAATTTGTCTTTCTTTTTTTCTGCAAGGGTAGAGTTTATCTCTGTGTCTTTATTCATCATTCTCTGCAGGATGATACCACAAATGATGTTAGATGTAGTAGACGCCATCCTGATGCAGATCTTCTGACAAGAGAAAATAAAAACTATGATATTTGGTTGAATTTGGCAAAGTGGTCAAGGTATGTTCTCTTACCCTTTCTTCCTCAGAAGCAGATGATTTAATTTAATGTTAATCACCTTATTTAAATGTGTTCTTTATGGTACCTTCATACACGGTGGTGAGTGAACAAAGTTAATCTATATTTCACACTACGGTGATTGATCTGGGTCACAGGATTGCAGAGCCTATGATTAAACTTTCAATTATCATATGTGTCTAGAACTATGTGGTCTGAAAGAATCACATACAGTATCATCTATGGTCCATTGTAGTAGTAGTAGTAGTAGTAGTAGTATCATCATCATCATCATCGTGTTTCTCTATGAATGTATACTCAAAGTGCAGTAGATCCATTATTCATTCACACACACATTCTCCCTCTGGTGGTGGTAAACTACATATGTAGCCACAGCTGACCTGGGGCAGACTGATGAAACCATAGCTGCCAACTTGCACCTCCGGCCCCTCTGACCACCACCCAACATTCATATTCCTTCCAGTGTGAGTAGCAGCACTGGAGGCATAGAAGGTGAAGTGTATTTTCCAAGGAGACAACAGCACACAATTTGGACACAGAACAGACAAACAGTACTACATCTTCATTCGTAATAATGTGATTTTGTGCCGATTTAAGTTTACCTTTAATTGACCGGGTATAGTATTTTATTTAACTTTGCTGTTCTTCACTGTTGTACAAAAAGAAGATGTTTTGTCATTGCATCACTGACATGTATACACCTAAAGACTAATTGGCTTTGTACATTTTATTCAATTGTGTTACCATGCATCATTCTAAATACCTGTGGATTATTTCAGCTCATTATGGCAAAACCTTTAGATGCATGTGACACAAAAGCCTAAAAATTGCACAAAGGAGTGAAATCTCAGCCTCACGTTGGTGGTCTACTCACAGTATGACATTGAGATATTTATATTAAGTTACAGTTTAGCTGGTGTTGAGTTTTGATTTCTGATTTTTTTGATGGTTACTCATAGTTTGATTCAAGTAAATTCAGCATTTTTGTCTGTCTTCTATCTGTGTATCCTCGGCCCTCACCACAGGGTATTGTCATGCATTTATCATCTGTCTTTTTGTCTGTATATGTAGCATTCACTAGTTGTTCTCAACAAGCGCAGGGAAAGAGATCGTCAATGATAAGAAAACCCTGGTTTGGACTAGAGGCTGAAGGTTTTCAAGTGCAGGTATGTTATGTTTTATTGTGGTGCTCAAGGAAAAGACATACATTTGTCTATTGTTGCACAGGAGGAATTGTTGCAGCAGTGAAACGTGTTTTTGAAGAGAGGTACTGAAAAAAAAATCCCAAGGAGGACAGATTGTCACATATAACACAGCAGTATTAAATGAAACGCAATACAATAGCTGATAATGCTATTATTCTGCACTCAACACAGTGTGAGATGGGACTTAAAATAAGTAATTGCTTGTACTTTTATTGTTTGCCTTTTTATGTGTGACAAAGAAAAGAGGGTGGTACATTTTAAACAACATTCATAACTATTAAGTGCAGAAATTATATCAGATCTATGAATTATCAATTCCTGATTATACTTGTATGATTAGTGGATATATTGGTTGGTGCTTAATTATTTAGTATTTTTGTGGGCACCATGAGGGTGGGGTCGGTCTCAAACTCATTTTCTTCAGGGGCCACATTCAGCCTGATTTGATCTCCCATGGGCCGGACCAGTAAAATGAAAACATAATAACCTATAAATAATGACAACTCCACATTTTTGTCATTGTTTTAGTGCAAAAAACCTCCATTAACTTATGAAAATATTTTTTATAAATTATCCAAATGCAAAAAAAGTTACATACATAAGTAAAATAAGGTAAATTTCAGCAATTTTCTGCCTCACTTTATCATTATTCCATGTGTTTTATTATGCATCAGTTCTACAAAGACACTAAACTCTTAGTCACAGAAGCAGAAAATGGTTCAAATTTCTTTCGACATTTCAGGTTGTTCACATTTGTTCAGGTTATTCACATTTTATTGTGACATGATAGTTCGTAAATGTAAATATATATATTTTTTGCAGTAAAACAATGACAAAAATTTTAATTTGTCACCATTTATAGGCAAAGAAAAATGAGAAGAAAATATGAAGTTATTATGCTCTTTATCCCACGGTCGCATTGGAACCATTGGCGGGCCACATTTGCCCCCCGGGCCACATGTTTGAGACCCCTGCTGTAGAGTGCGTGCAGAAACTACACTGGTTAAAAACAGTATTTTCCAGTAGATGTCTTCTGCTGCTAGGGTTTTCTTTTTTCTTTTTTTCTTCCACATTTGGTCTTTCATTACTGTGGAACCCACTTGGTTCGTAGCAACAACACACTCATCCATAAATTATTAATGTGCACACTTCATGCCAATCCACCCTCAGCTTTAAAGTTAATGTTGGTCACGAACAAACGGATTAACAATCACACAACCTCACTGTGGTGGAGACAAATTATATAAATAAAAACTTTGATGTGTGCATGGGATTGTGAGAACGTGTAAGGGCTCTCCGTCTTGAAAGGCTGCTGGTCCTTCATGGCTCTACTTCGACTCGTTCTGATGTCTGTGGGCAGAACAAAGCACCCAAACGCTTGCGTCCCCCTTAAGTGTCATAAATGTTTTACACTGACTACAATATTTCTAATAATGTTGACTATAGCATCCCTTAGTGTCCGTTGAGATCTTAATTGATTGAAGTATTCCAGTTGCGCCCTTTTGTTTTTTTATTTTTTTTGTTGTAATGGAATTACCCATTGCTCAAAACAACATTAGCACAAAAAGGAATCAATATTTGTTACAGCGTCAGGGTCACTTGTTCTTAAGAGTGCTGCCTTTTCTGCAATGGAAGCGTCGCTGTTATTGCTGCAAGGCTCCATTTTAACAAAAGGACAAGAAAACATATATATCCATTTTCACCAAGCAGTTTGTACATTGATCTATTTGGTTTCAGCTTTCACACATGGTTAACATAAGTAAATGGAACACTTGTTTGTTATTGCTTAACCTAACCCTGTTGATTTATTATCAGTTCAAAAGACTAAAAGGTAATTAAAGTTGACTTTGGTAGCAGGTATCTGTCTGTCTGTCTGTCTATGGTAAATAAGTATTTGCCATCCTGAGGTCTGATCCAGTAGTTTGTTAAAGTCTGTCCAGTACTTAGTACCTACTATCCTGTTATTTCTTCCACCTAAGAATGTTATGTGACCACTTGTGTTTGCTTCTCTGTCTCTCTTCCTGCAGGATTCTACACAAACTGTAGAACCAATTTTCATGAAACTTGTTGGAAGGGTAGAACATGGGCCAAGGATAAAGCCATTAAAATTTGGAGCAAATCCATATAAAGAGGCAGAGAGGAATATTTTATAGCCCCCCCAAACCCCCCCCCACCTACTACTATTGCAATGTACAGTAGAGTTACAGGATTGTAGGGCCTTGGCAGAGGTGTGTGATCTTGTTGTGTCCTTGTAGTTATGCGATGTGGTTACAAATATAACATGCGTGTAACCAGGAGAAACGACTGCATTTAGAATCATCTAGAATAATAGCATCAGGCCTGTTGTTGCATGAACACTGTGGCTCTGTGCAGAATGGACATAATTCTCAACATAGGTTCGTTATTACTAGTAATTTGCTTTGTCTTGTTTGTAGACATTCTGTGACCTTTTAGCCATGATAATAAGCAGAAAGAGCTGATTTAGCATTTACCCTCTTTGTATTCCATGCCATTTTACTGCTCATTACTTGTCGTACTTCAACAGTTTTGCAAAAATACAAACATATGGGTCCTTAATATTTTCAGTCATTTGCTCTTTCTCACCCACACATTTTCTTAAAGATATTATCAACTCTTAGACTATGTTCAGATTGCAGGCAAATGTGGCCCAAACCTGACTTTTTTACTGTCATTTCATCTGTATCTGACCAGTTAAAAACTGAATGGCACAAGTCCAATTATTTTTTAAACATCTGACCCAGGCCACCTTCATATCTGGTGCTAAATCCAATGCATATCTGATATTTGGTAATGTGACTTCAGTGTGAACGGCCATGTTGCATTTATCAGATTTTTTCATTTACTCCTGTGATTGACACAACAAATGTAAAGACCCAGAGGTACAATGTTAGAGTTTATGACTAGTTTAATACATTTACAATCACCACAGACACATATACATGTGACTATCCACACATTGACCTTCGACCTTTAGCACCACAGTGTTTTCAGTTATAAGGCTGTAAATGCTAAATCTTGAACCAGCCATAGTAAAACTGTTCATATCTGTTAAAGGACTTTTTCCACTGTGTAGTAACTTATGCCCAAAACCAGGTAGTTAACTAACTGTATGCAGGTCCAGGGGGCAGGACCAATTGGTACCAGTAAACAAACCCTGATAGTTCATAGTAGACGTTTCCTTCAAATCTCTGATCTTCTGCAAATACCTTCAGTCCATCGCATTGAGCTTCTCTCTATAGGAACCTTTTGCTTTCGTCTCCACCTTATACTGTTTTTTAATCTTAAATCTTGCTTTATACTGCTCTTTCCTGCACATCTATACTACCCTGTTGCCCATAGCAACCGCTAGCGTCTTACCCTTCCACATATGTCACGCACTATGCCATATTTCCTCATTCGTGATTACATCAGAGCCTCTTGTGCATGTGGGGTCACTTAAGGGATGCATTCCGTTCACACTCCAGACTGATAAAAGTCGCATTTATTGTGTAATATGAACAAGCACACAAAAGATTTCAACTAAAAAAATTTAATTGTGCCTTAAGACCTGCTGTGTGAGCATAGTCTTACAGTCCCTGAACCATATCGTATTTCAATGCTAGTGATACATGCATAAACCTTCATATATATCACTGGTATTTCATTGTTGCAGTTCATTAGTGTGTCATGGTACCAAGTTTAGACAAAAAAAAAGACTGTAACGTGTGCCAACTAGATTGTTGCCTTACTAAAAGTACTTGATAGACTTCCGACAAGTACAGTAGAACTTCAGAACATCGGTAGTAGGCCTGGTTATCTTGTCAATCCTTAAACAGTAGTTGCCAGTATTACTAAAACCCTCTACAGCAGAAGTAGGGAACTCTTGTCCTTGAGAGGTGGTGTCGTGCATGTTTCAGAAGTATCCTTCTTCCAACACACCTCATTCAAATGGTCAGGCTATCATCAAGCTCTACAGGAGATTGATAACATCTGTCAGGTGTGCTGGAAGAGGGAAGTATCTGAAACATGCAGGATAGGGGCTCTCTAGGACCAGGGTTCCCTACTCCTGCTCTATGGTGTTAAAAATAAATGAATGATAATTTCTTCTTTTTCTTATTGAAACCCTTACCAACTGCTTCAACATGAGTATCATACATTTCTGATGACTTGCACTCAACACACCTGGGTTCTTTCTTTATTGAGTGCAGACATTAGTGCTGATAGACCAGAAAACTGAGAAGAATCTGTTTTTTGGGGCTTTTTTTTTTTAGTTCTTTATAGACTGTATCCATCGTGTGATTGGTCACTTCATGTGGAATTGTGGTGAGACAATACAGGCTTGACTTCTCCCTATTCGGATATTGTGTGTTGTGGAAGAGTGACAGTGAAATTGTTGTACATTTTTGTGGTATTCACCTTATTCACCTGGCAGCCATTTTTAAGCTTGAGGGGTACAGAAGTTAAATAGAAGTACACAGTTCCATACATTGTCAATCACTAGCTTCAGTGAATGTTTGGCCAGCAATTTCTCTGTGATTCTGGAGTTAACAATTGATATTGTTGAAAAAAGGGTGTGTAAGGACTGCAGTATTCCCTGGGCTGCCTTGCTGAAAGGCTACAGTAACTGGGTTGAAGGCTACATAAAGTTTAAGTAGGCTAATGGCACCGCTAGCATATCATCAGAACTGACAGCCATTGGCACACTAAGCACAAAATGAAAAGAATAATCTCTAAATAGCATATAGAATGTAGTGTTATGTAATTACACATTCATATTTTCTTATTTTATTGTGACATTAGGTTGCTTAGATGACTGTTAGTGATATTTATTATTGATGCTAGTCTGGTAAGCTAAGCTTAATGTGTTAGCTAATGCATTTCAGTGACATAATTATCCTTATCTTACTGTGAAATATGGACCAGGATCCCTCTTTATGTTTTTGATCCATTCACCCCAAAGTGCCTTATCTTTGGGGAAACAATGGAAGGTCTGTCCACGGTACGATTTTTTTTTCTTCCTCTCTGATGATCATTTTTGGACGCAGTAGTGAGGTACTATTGCCATCGGGAATTTGTTGTGTGTAGCAACAAGTGTCAGTTCCTCAATGTCATTTGAACATTCCAGGTGAATATTAGTTTTCCATTGGTTTCTTTCTTGGTTGATTTTTTTTAATTATTATTTATTTATTTATTACGTATATTGGAGTGTCTTTTTGAATCTGGAATTTTTTTTACACCTCCTTATGTTTGAACTGAAGTCCCTCTATACGCCTATGGCTATGAAATGGACCGAGTTTAATTTTGATAGGTATGATTTTTTTGCATCATGTCCAAGATAGTTTAGAATTTATTTTGACGTGTAAGGATTGTTACGGTGCTTTGAGGAACTGACATGGGACTTTGTGATCAGTAGTGATCAGAACTCTGCTGCTTTCTACCAACTTTACTTTCCATGAGTGGGGGCCAGAAAGCTTTAAATGACAAGTGATGAGAAGTGACGGACTGCAAAGGGTCATATGGTGTCACCAGTTAAAATTGTTTGAGCAAAATAAATCGATTTTATATCAATGTGACATTGACAAATATGAAAAGTAAGGAAAATGTAACATAATTTTTATGTTTTAGTTAGTTTTGTAGGTACATAATACAGTTTTAGTTATTGCTTTTTTCATTTAATTATAGTTTTTATTTATTTCACTTAATGAAAATGGTTTTTAAATCCTAGTTTTTGTCATTACATTGATTTTCATTCACAATAATAACCTTAGTATGTATGTAAGCTGAAATTCATCCCACACATTTTTGAATGTTTTGTTTTTCCTTGTTGCTGTTTTAAAAAAATATATATTCAAAATATGATGAAAAAAAAAAGAATCAATGTATTGCCAAAAGGTGCATGTAGTTCCAGAGGTGCGGCTGTTAAAAATTACAATGACTAAATGATTGCAAAGTTATGTTAAGTTATGTTTTGTCCAGAGCCAACTGCACACTGTGTTTTCTTCACATTCCAGTGAGAGCTGTGAACTAAATATTATGTGCCTGTAAATATTGATGGCGTGATAATGACATATGGAAGCGAAACAGCTGTGTTGAAGGCGGAGCATAACGTTAAGGAATCATCAACGGTGTTTGAAGTGCTACAGCGCTTTCCACCAGCATGTGTGGTGTCATCACACGTGGTGTTTTGTGGCGTTTAAACCCAGTTCTGCCCGAGTCCTATTAATAGTAAACCTGTGGTTACAGGTGGCACATTTTTACTGAGGTTGTGTTTGTTAAATAATGCACTAGGATGACTAATTGATAGCTTTCAATTTTGCTTTTTGCTACTTCACTTTATAATGATTAAAATGTCCTCTGCCTATCAGTTCTCCTTTTTCCCATTCATTTTGTCTTTCAGCTTCATCTTCGGTTCATCCAAATTTTTTTTATTTTTTAAAAAATGTTTTTGCTCTCTGTCCTCATTTTAGTAGTTTTGGGAATAAATCATAACAATTCCCCTTTCTTGTTGGCATAGCATCATACGCATCTGAGTTTCTCAGGATTAAAGCTTTTTATTAACTCATGTTCATCATAACCAATCATTATATAGATACTTGGCCTTGTTAGTCAGTTATAAAAACATGTCAATTCCTCAGTTCCTTTGACTTTTTTTCCCTTAAAATCTTTTTCCTTTGTGAAAGCAACCCACTCATCGATGCTCAATGGAGCCTCTCTCCTCTCGATCCTCACCACATGTAACACTTCTTTTCTTTAATTTCTCCTTGATTCCTCTGCTGTTCATCCACTTTCAACCTCATCCTTTTTTTTTTCCTCCGTCACCTGCCACTGTGAACCCAGCACATGAAAAACATTCACATCCTCCTAGTGAGACACGCACAAATGCATATTAAAACGGAGCAGTGCACACAGACCACAGATTCAGCTGGAGCAGGTGGTAACAAAAAACAACAGGGAAGGACATAGACAAGGGGGGGGGGGGGGGGGGGGGTACAGAAAATCTTCAGTAGGCTTGCAGACAAGACAAAGTGCACACATACACTTGCAGTACGACCCATTACATTGCACTTAACATTGTTTATTGTTCACCTTTTTTATCCGTAATGATTATCCCCGTCTAATATAACACTTTAAAGAGAAAGTGATGACAATGTGTTTTAGGGTGGGGGGAAAAGAAAGTAAAGTGAGGTGAGCAATGAAAAGAATAGTGGTTGCACAGGGAATTAACACATTTTTGCAAGAAAGAAATGAGGCAATTATAAGTGGAGACAGAGGAAATCAGGCAGTATTTTGGTGGAGGATTTGGCTACCTGGAACTAAATAAAAGCTGAGCTCACGTGGCTCATCATGGAATTAGAAAAGCTCAAGAAATCTCTTGGTAACAGAAGATAAAGAGATAAATAGGGGAGGCTGCAAATTAACCAGTGATTATGTACTGAATATCCCTCTGAAGAAGGGAGAAAAATAAGATATGTATTCACCGCAGGCTGGGTTCAGTGATCATTTATAAATCAGATAAAAACAAGAATGTTTTAATGTCAATGAACCAAAGATGATGGGGTTAAAATACAGGTTGACTTTTCTTTGCCATTATGACAGCGTTTACAATCTCGGCCAAGACGTGGGAATCGCACACACTTTTACCAAAACTGAAACCCTATAAAGATGTTAAGCAGAATGAAAAACCAAAATATTCAGCCTTCAGAGGGTTACATTGATATCTTTGTCTTCTCTCGAGGATGCATGGGAAGGAAAGTACACGCAGATGTTATGAATAAAGCATCTGCATTTTCAACATTGCAGCATGTGTAGTGTTTTGAAGGCCAGAACTCTTAAGCATTCCCTCTCTTCTGTTGTCTGCCAGCGATGAAACGAGCTCGTGTTTGAAGTACCTTTCTATGTGTGTTATTCAGCTATTCTAGAATTTATCTGCCCACTTTTCCCATTAGTGCGCCTCTTCTGCTTTGCCCCTGTGTGTGTAGTGCGTCTGGTGATTGTATTTGTATTTGTATTTGGGCAGCCAGCGTTGGGATTTTGGATTGTATTCTCATCTTATTGCTTGTTAGAACAAATTGAGGGTGTGACGCCGTCATGCGTGGACACAATTTTCAGCGGCGTAATCAAGAGTAGATCGATTTTATTCAAATAAAGCCTGCAGTTGCTGTGAGGCAAATTTACGCCTGAAGGGCTTGAAAATAATGAAGCAAAGCACATGTGCAAGGGAAGAAAAGGGTTTTGTGTGTGTTGTTTTTTTTTTTGTTTTTTTTTCCCGATGTGGTGGCTCCAGTTTCCTTAAGTCAATGGGACAAAATATTTAGTGTGTCAAATATCGGAAACTGTTTATGAATCTTTTGTTATAGATGGAGGCCATGCATCTTAAGTCATCAGATAATCAAAGATGACGTGCTTTTAAATAAGAAGCATATACAGTTGTGGAATGGAATGATCTTTATTGTCATCATACACAACACTGTGTACAGCAAGATTTAAAAGACAACTTCCATCTGTGCAAAAACATACAGACATAAAAGACAAGATACAAAGGTCAACGTAGTCGGTAAATAACAGAAGTAACATATATATATAAATATATTACTAAAAGTAGTCAAATGTATTAAAAGGGAGTAACATTTAAAAGTGCACAGTACAGACGGCATGACAGTCGAATAAATATAAATATATTGCACAGGTGAAATGTCGTTGACACAGTGTTGTGTATGACGACAACAAAGATGGCTCAGTTGGTAGAGTGGGTCGTCCAGTAACTGAAGGGTTGGTGGTTGGAATCCCGCTCTGTCCTAGTTGGTTTGTTGTGTCCTTGGGCAAGACACTTCACCCTCCTGCCTCCAGTGTCATTCACACTGGTGTATGAATGTTTGCTGGTGGTCAGAGGGGCCTGTAGGTGCAAAATGGCTGCCACGCTTCTGTCAGTCTGCCCCAGGGCAACTGTGGATACATATGTAGTTTACCACCACCAGAGGGTGCATGTGAGAGTGAATGAATAATGGATCACTAATGTGAAGCACTTTGAGTGGCCAAAAAAGTGCTATATAAATCCTATTATTATTATTATTATTGTTGTTGTTGTTGTTGTTGTTCCATCATTCCATTCCATTAGGAGTTATGAAATCCAAATGTCCCCACAGGGTAAATTAGAGCCGTAGACTTCTGTCAAAGCGTCACAGTCCTGTAGTAACCTATATGATACTAAAAACAACAACCCCCCCCCCAAAAAAAAACGCTCAATCTAAGCTTTTTCTCTTGTGGCTCTGCTCCAGAATTCAGTGGAATTCCTCTTGGTTCATGCTTGATGAAAACTGGAGCAGCAGTTTCCACGTATTGTTGCTGGCAGACGTACAAGCAAACAATCAATCACAACTGATAAGCCATGGAATGTTGTAAAGGTTTTGGACTGAACATCAGGACTCCTCTGAAGATCATTCCAAAAGTGCTTCATGTTTCATGGATCTTTAAGCATGTAGACAAAATAAAATCCTTTTTTCATCAAACAAAAATCTCAAGCCGTAGATCATATTATTTTGATGATAATTTGTGTCTGATAATTGTACTTGGACTCATTATGGAATTTATTGCTGTGTATTCATACTTTTGAATTTCATTCTAGTGAAATTGACATCTGTTAACAGTAAAAGTTGGGTGCAAGATGTTTTGGTAACACTTTATAACACATACACACAATTCACTATGTATTAACCATTTATTAATGGGTTGTTCATTACGTCTTAACCATTTGCTACCTATTTATTAATGTCTTGTAAAGGTTCATACTAGTGTAAATGTAAAATTAAATTAATTTTAACCAACAGGTGCAGTGTTTAGATAGATAGATAGCTTTATTGTCTGTTCCACATACAGAAATTTTTCTTCGTCACAGCTTCTCACAACAAACACCCTCCCCACTAAAAACACATTGCCACAATTAACCCTAAAAAATGAACAAGAACAAGTACATATAGTGACCTGTAAAACGTACAGGACTGATAAAACACCATCTAATGATTTTAAATGATTGAATGTTGATGTGTCTATCAAACTCACCTGCCATTTGTGCCCCCCACCCAACCCTCTTCATGCATGGATCGCTCATTCACAGAGGCTTGGAGCACTGGTCCCGGAAACAAAGCCAGAACCAGAGCTGGTCCAGCTATATTAGTTATATTAAGATGGAAAGTTCACTGGCAAACTGCTTTCTCATGACTATAAATGACTTGGAAATGTCATATTAGTCTGATAGATGTGAACTGGGGCTGTTCTGTAAGAGCTGGGGTGTATAGACTGGGGTCGGAGCTGGGTGAATTGTGAACCCTGGGGTACAAGGATGCCACATACCAGTACTCTGAAGGCGTGGCTTTGGGGGAATGTCTGAAGAAAGGGGAAAGTGTTGCTTTGTCGAACCGTTTTTCGAAGATTTCGTACCCTACCTTTAAAGGTTTGGCACATGTTCAGAATCCGAATCAGAATCTTTTATTGTCATTGTCCCATTGAGCACAATGGAATTTAAAATAGAGCAAATGTCATTAAAACAGTGCAACATTTAGGAAAAGAAAAAGAAATTAGTGCAAGAAACAATTAAAAAACAATGCAGACAATAAAAACCGTACAACTGGCATGATGCCATAAGGCAAGTAAAAGCAATGTTTAAAAAAAGTACATTGAATAAAATTGTTGATGCCTTTAACTTACCAAAGAAAACACATTTATAACACAGCCCTTGTCACTTTATATATATATTAATGCAGAAATAGTTTGTGTGAAAGCTTGAGATTTAATAGTGCGTGTAGGACTTTGAATAGCACTAACTTCTCTGCAGTTGCTTCTTACAGACTCAGCCTTGAGAACTTTTATGTGTTACTACCATACGACTGAATGTAGTATTTAATTGGATAGATAGGCAGTGGCAAGTGGAAACACACAATGCCTCCAGCTGGCTCATCAGTAGTTTGTGGAGTTCCAGAACTATCCTCAGTGCTTAACAACCTGGACCAACCTGTACCTACCTAATTTTCAACATCACCCTGCAATTTCCAAACTCACTGGTGTTGTCAACAGTAGAGAAGTACTCTCCAAACATCATAGTCACATCTTGTATAACTTCAAAGACTAAAAGGACTGAATAAATGTTACATGAGGACCCACATTCAACTTAGGGAACATACACAGTTTATTATTTTCTCCATCGAGCCTAACATCACTATAGGAAAAGCTAATTTACTTTTATTTTTTATTGTTCTTAGTCTCTTCCAGTTATTTAATTTATCAATGCTGAACATATGCTCTGGTCCAAAGAGAAAGCTATTTATTAATTCCAACTACAAACAGATGTGTTAATGATGTCAAAGCCCAAGTCTGCCATGTGAAGCATCCAACTAATGACTTTTAAAAATATCACATTATTCATATCAATTGATGGAATATCTGAGGCTCCTTGGAGTTTAAGCCTTCTTTACATATTTTTTTGTGACTGATCCTTCTTTGATGTGATCTTGTTGCCTTGATTTCTGGTATCTTGTGTCTGTGTGCATAACTTTAATCAAATTTCCATCTTTTTTTTCCCCAACTCAGTGTTGTCAGGGTTGTAAGCCCCAAATCTCTTCACAACTTCAAAGGGTGTGTCTGTGAACCCATAAAGGCCTGTCTAAACCCAGGCTTTATCACTTCTTCCTTCATGTTCTGGCTCCATCTCTCATTTGTGCGTCATTTCTTATTTTTCTTTAAACATGCTTTTGGTTTTTCCTAACCTCTGTCAGGTTTATTTTTTAACATGAACAACCCCCCCCAAGCCAACAAGTGATGTTCATTATGATCTTCGGTCCATATTTTCCTTACCTATTTCTACTCAGAATCCTCAATTTTCCTTTCTCTGTTTACACCTATGTGAAGCGTTGCCATGGCACTTAGACCGTCAGGCCAAGGTTGATGGGCAGAAAGATATTTGTACATTTGTGTGTGTTGCTACGATGAGCAGGATGAGTGCCGATCGAAGCCTGGAATAACATTAAGGGAAACCTTTCTTTTCTCTGTCTGTCTTCTTTGCTCTCCTTGGCATTCTGTCACTCATCTGTCTCAGCACTTAGACCCTGTCTCTCGTTCTTTGTCTTTATTCGATTCTTACCTGTTTTCTTCTTGCACTCCAAAGCTGTCGATTTTTTTTCCCATAAAAAGTTGTCCTTTCACAAGAACATGAGCACTCAGAGCTCAGATATATAAACCCATCTTTGCATTCATACAGTATATAAATGTAGGCACTATCAATAGACATAGATTTGGTGTTAACCTCTGTTAGTAACCGTCATTAATACAGATTGAAAGGAGTCAGTAGCTACAAGGCAACCTGTATGATTATGAAACGGATGTGTGTGTCAAGTGTTAATTGCATATGTCTGATATGTGTGTGTGGCAGTATATTACTGTGCACATCATGTCCGAATGGATCTCTCTGTGTGCAATTATTTTCTGTTGCTTGTAACAAATTGGAAGAAAATTCAACTATTTGGAATAGCTTTGGTGGTCTGTGCTTCCACTGAATACACAACCTGTTATTAGCAGAGCTGGCTTTTGTTATTTTTTGAGGACTCTGTAACTGAGTCTGATATTGTTTCTCCATTCTCATTTATCATCACAGCTCTTCCTTTTTAGCAGCGTGCTGAAGATATGACTGCTGGCATCAATGTGGGGGAAAAAAATGAAAACGAGACGATAAATGTCACTGGAGACTCTTTGAATAACTACACATTTTTAGATTGATATAACCAATGCTCTCTTACACCAAACCTGTCATTAAATTCATTTTAAATTATGCAGAGTGCCTCTCGGATTTCAACGATGTAACTTTTACCCTAAATTAACCACTTCCATAAAAACCACTTGAGTTTGACAGCACGGAGCTCTACTCTAAATACATTTCAAAGTGACCGACTCTGTTGTTTTAGTGTACACGTAAATAAAATGTGTTTTGATCCTAGTACAACCCTTCAACAGAATTAGGCCAGCAACACCTCAGAAAGGCTCTGTGGTGTATTTCCAACGTCCCAGATGCAGTAACCTCCTCGCCAGTGCAGTAGTCATGAAAAGAATAAAGTGTTACACATCAGTATCCACAGGTATTGGAGCAGATTTGTCTCACCGGTAGATGTGCAGTGAACTCTTACTGCACTCTGTTCTTAAGACGTAAAAGAACCTTGTCCTGAGAGGCAAAATTATTATATTGTACCCGTCTCATTTCAGATTTGAATCACAGCTCATTTCTTTTCTCATACTTTATTCTGTTTTCCACACTCCGGCTTCCACTTTGCACCCCTCTCCTCTCCAGTGTTGTTTCTTGGGCTCACAGCTGATTTCCTCTGAGGATGTACGTCCTCTACTCCAGCATGGCTCTCTATTTTCAACCCTTTCTTTGTACATTTTCTGAAAAAGGACCTCAGCAGCTAAATGGATGAGGGGGTGAATATTCTTCACCTCAGCGAAAAGGGGGCACACACTGGGTTTTTTCCCCCCCTGAAAGTATTTTGGGTTCCTGTGTTTGTTTTTCCTGGTGTATATTTATTTGCATGTGTGCTCCTTGACATATTGTGTGAACATCCCTTTGTGACTAATGGAATGGGTGGTGTGCAAGCTCGTTCAAAACCATTGCTGTAGTCACTTCAAGCTAAATGGACTCCTGTTGTTAACAGGTTTCTAGTGTTGTTGGGAGGCTCATGTAACAGGGGTCAGACACAGAGCAGACCACTCTTACACTTCTCTCTGCCTCATTTTTTCCTCTAACACTGTGTTTCTTCTATTCTCCATTTCTGTTTTTTTCAAGACTGCTGCCGTTTTTATTACTCTTTCAAGCTTTTATTTTTACTCTTCCCTTGATTGTTGATTTTTTTTTACAGATGAACTATCACAAAATTAAAGCTATTTCCTTAAGTATATTTCATATGACATAAGTAAAAGCAGGTGCAGTATATTTACTATATTATTTGATAGTAAGAGCACTTCTAAGCAGATACATCCAACACACTATTTTGCTGATGGTCAGCTTTAAAACCCAGAAGCTATCCTCAATATGACCTACTGAACGACAGGATTAAGCCCATCATCTGCATTCGGCTTGGGTTTAAATCCTGCACACACAGCCAGCTGTCATCCCCCCCTTCCCACATATCATTTATGGCCACAAAATCAGAATGGTTAGAATAGGTTAAGCTGCTGTTAACAGCTACATTTGTGTGGTCATTTGGATTTTAGCGTAATGCATATGGTCTAAAGGTTAATTGCAGCTAAGGTATTATATTGCACAAAATTAATGCATCTGCGTTTATAGCATGGCCAAAGCAAATTAATACTATATTTAAAGTATAATTTGGTGAATAATGTAACTAAAGAGCACAAATGGCTGATTATACACAAAGCATAATAAAGCATTTAAACAGTCACGAGAAAGATCAAGTATGTTTATTTTGCTATATGTGAAATACAATAACATACAGTAAATGTCTCATGTTTGAATCATTCTATTCATATTATAAGCAGTTACAGTATTCTTGGTGGGGGTTGTTTAAACTGCTGACCGTCCATTTCAGTATTGATGCTGCTTATTGATTGGTTCTTTTTGTTAGCTTAGAGTAACAGTTCAAATACAGAATAGAGTAATTGTTTAATTTTCTCATGTGTAGTGTAGATAATTAATACAGGCCCATAATCTTTAGCGGGAAACAGCATTGTTCAAACTAATCACTTCTTTAGATTTTGAGATATAATGTGAAACAAATATCATAACCAGTTATTTACTGCAAAATAAAACAAGTCTCTTTCACTTTACATTTGTTAGAGTAGAATTAAATGCAGACATTTTTTTTCAGCAGCAGTTTTAACGTTGTGGTAGTTTGCCTGCAGCCTGTAAATCCCTAAATCCACCTCTGCACTGAGCACTGAATCTATGAATCTATGAATAGATCAGATGATGCTCTGTCCATTTGTGATTGGATTTATGAATGGGACCATTGTGTTTCAATCATTTGGCTAATACTCGCTTTTTGTCATTACCTTGTATTCTTACGTGGATGTGATTACATATAACATAAGTGGCAAAGCAACAGCAGGTGCACTGTAAGCTACGCAAACTGTACATTTTTCTGCGTGTATTTGCTGGACTTTGTTAGAAGTTGTTAAATTGTTCATGTTTCTGCTAGAATGTGCAAAGTACTGACTGCACAACAAGTGAACACTTTACCATTCAGGTCTCAGTGAACGTCTGTATGGGTTGGTGCTGCACAGAGCTGTTAATGTGTGTGTGTCAGGAAGCTGCCCCCACCCATCACACACTGCCCCAACACGGATGAGTCTCATCTGAATTAAAAATGAAAAAAAAAAACCATCAAAAAAGCATCACAGACTTAGATGAATGTAGCAGTAATTAATGGGAATAAATAAATTCTCTTAATTTCTGAAGTACTGATAAGAAAACCAATACAAATGGAAGTTATCAGCAGTTATCAGGCCTGTTTATTACTAAGTTTAGGTATTTTCTCTATTCAATTTGACATGTCTCATACAAACAATATATACTGTTTCTATTGTTTTGTGTTGCTTACCAGAAGTGTGAATATGGTGGCTCTGTCTGAATGTGTAAGTCATGTAAGCAAAGCAGCAGGCGTATGACAGTGGCCTTCCTTTGAATGGTGTTCAGACACGACTGTGTTTGGCGGTGCGGTGAAACCGTTCCTGATGTTCCATATCAAAGGGAAGGCTGGCACACATGCTGTTACCTGTCACAAAGTAGTACGAGCGTGGGAGACATGAAAACAGGAGAAGGGAGGTGGAAGAATACAAAAGAAAACACTTTATTTTCTTTTGGACAGAAACTTAAAAACTACAAGTAATGACTCAAATCTGGGGCCAGTGCTTGCGAACACATAGTAATGTAAACAGGATATTAAATGTTTGTTAAACTTTAAAGGGGACATATCATATAAAATGCACTTTTTAAAAAAATGTTTTTACAACATAAATATGTGTCATCTATGTTTGAAGAGACCGTTAAATTATAAAAAGAAACCATCCACTCTCTTTTCTTCTGATCCACTTCTTGTTAGAGGGGGATGAAAACATTCCATTTTGGATTTTTTATGCTTCATTCATCAAATGCATACATTCATTTGAATTCCCCACGCCATCACACCCCCACCAGCTCAGATAACCACACCAACTGAAAACAACCACCTCTGCTCAGACTCGGAAGATCCACCATTATCCTCTGTCGGTAGTCCTGGTGTGTGTCCGGGTCCACTGTTGGTCTAACCTGGGTTGATCAGACAGGCTGTTCCATGGGTGGCACCGCAACATGCTTGTGGTGTCATGGCTCATCTGGCCGGTCCTGGTCCAAATGAACCGGACCATGACCCAAAAGCACCCCCATTTGATTTTATTTCATTAGTCTTTGTCTTTCTTTCTCTGCCTACACGTTTTCAGGTTCCATTTCTTTCTTCTCTTCTTCCTCTCGGTACCATGCAGAAGAGAGGGGCGGAGCCAGCTGTGGCTCATTTGCATGAAAGCCTGAGGCACTAAAAGCGAGTGTTTTAAAAAGGCTTGTTTCTCCAGGTTGAAGAAGCTGCTGTATCTTTTCATCAATGTGATATTTTTGACCAAAGCATGTCACAGACAGGTCACTGAGACAATGTGTTCACTTGTGGAAAATGGGCATGACACGTCCCCTTTAATTCATTAAGATGCAGGGAAGGGCGACTTCTACATCTGTTTCTGCTGCAACAACATAGAGAATGAGATTAGTTTAACAAGACGATGACTATATGATTTCACTCTCTTTGTTTACCTGCAAACACTTAATGAGTCGACTCCAAGTGCAATTTGAATGCCATGCACACTATATTGTTTATATCAGAATTGGTAAGGTTGGAATAGGAAACACTGTCTAGCGCCCTTATTCATGACTGTTTACTAAAACAACTGAAGGAAAATCCTAAGCAGTAGATAAATTAGTGATGACAGCACCCAAGTGAGAAGGAGGTTGTGAAGTTTGTTTATATCATGTGCTCTGACTCATTCAAATTGCCTGCTATTAAATTTTTACCTGCATCTCTATGTCCATTTGAAAAGTCTCGGCTATATCTACTCCTCACTGCCCTCCATCTTTTGAGCCACCAACAGCCCTACTCTAATCCCCCAGCGGGCCCACACTCCCTGGGACAGGATTAGAGACCTCTCCCATAAATGTAGTGGAGCTCGGGGCTATTTCTCAATGTGTATGGGCACATCCCTGCACTTGCAAGTGTATGGTGTGGCACAAAAAAGAAGTGGACAGTGAGAAAGAGAAGAACAAGGAAGAGGAACTGAATGGGGTAAGAAGACACGCATTTGGGAGGTAGTAAAGAATGGAGGTGCAGAGGTATAAATCACTGAAACACAATGTGTCAGATGAAGGACAATAACATCTCCTGCCGCCCTCTGGGGTATGGACTGAAGGTCTGAGATGAGAGGGATACATAGAAAATATGACAAAGTAGTTGAAGAAAAATGTAAATGAGGTGTGAAGTGCACAAGTGTGACTCGAGATCGAAAGTAAGTCTATTCATTTTTCTTAATTTCTGGTGAATTTAATTCTATGCACTTTTCAGCAGCTAAAATGTATTCTATGAAGATAAGATTGTTAAAGGGATTATCCGGAGTAAAAATACGTTTAGCTAATTTTTTAGATGATTGGGAGTACATACATATAGTTGACATCAAAATCACACTATTAGGATGTACATTGAGAAATTTAGATTTTGGCATTTTGAGCCAAACTGTGTTAGTATGGAAGTGATTTGGGCATGTCTTTTTTGCCAACACGAAACACTATTTTCAGACATCTCCGAAAGTTCTAAATGACGTCACACTTACATGGTAGTAAGTAAAGGGTCCCTAAAGGCCAACCCAAGTGTCCTGAGGTCTTCATGTCGTTGGGTAGTGTGTCCAGAGTTACTGATCTCAAGCCAGTACCTCTCTGTATTCATAAGACGTCTTTAACAGGAAGCCCGAAATAGTCGATTGTCGAGTGCAGAGTTAGACGCTCTGGAAATTCACTACTTCACTGCATTCTTTTTGAAAACAAGCTGTTAGTAGGCTAAGCTTGGCTGTTGCATACAGCTTCATTTCAATTTCTAATGAAATACTGGATTATGTTTTTTAAAAAGAATGCAACAAAGTCGTGAATTTCCAGAGCGTCTAACTCTGCGCTTTCTATTTCGGGCTTGAGTTAAGAAACTCTGGACACACTGTTCGATGACATGAAGACATTTAGAACTATAGAAGAGTTAGTCTAAAAATAGCATTTCATGTCGGTGAAAAAGACATGCTCTAATCATTTCCATGTTAACACAGTTTGGCTCAAAACGGCAAAATCGAAATTTCTCGATGTTCATCCAAATGGTGTGATTTTGGTGTCAACTATATGTATGTGCTCCCAATCATCTACAAATGAGCTAAACTTATTTTTACTCCGTATAATCCCTTTATGTTCTTCTTAGCTCAAACAGTGTGGACAAAGACAAGGCGGTGGTTGAGGAATAGGTACTGACCTTGTGGGTCAAACAAGCTGAGACGGTGGGATAGAGAAGACAGTTCATCCAAATAGACTGACGATAAAAGTCCTTGCTCTAATTCTTGACAAACATTACAATAACAATGTCATGATTTAAATGCAGAATATTTCTGACATTTTAGTTCTCTCACCTCAGAACATCCTGATGCAACAAAGACGACGTTTGAGCAATTGCTCATCGCAACTTGGAGTGACTGTGTTGAGGTTCAAGCTGCTGTTTGTTCTTCAGCTGTTGAGACTGAGACACTTATTTGTTGTATAAGTAAAGAGTCAAATGTAGTTTTCTAAAACTATCTTTAAGACACCTTTTGATCTGTAGCATCTGCATTTCTTTTATACTGTCTTTTATCATAATATAATCTGACAATAGCGTTCATGGAAATCAAAACTTATGAATAATCTCTCATGTTGCAGTGGAAACATCATTTACACATCTGAGTTTGGTTAAGTGAGCTTGGTTTGCATCAAGATCACTGCTTCCATGATGTAACGTTGTGGTGGCATATCATCTACTAAAAAAGGAAGCTCCTCTTCTTAGTTCTTTCCTTTTTTAAACATGTGAGTTTCTCGTATTTCTCGTAAAAAGAACATCATTGATAATAAGGGAGCTTTTTTTTCCTTGTCTGTGTGTGTGACCTGCAGCAGCTCTAATCTCCTACAGAGGAAGTTTACTTAATCCTGTCTGTTACATTCATCTGAATAACAACTTTATACACTGAACTTAATCTCTTGTCCTCAGGAGGTTATTGTGGCCACAGCATTGTTTCGTTGTGTAGCTTCAAAGGTAAAATATGCAGCCTGACCAACAGAAGTACCAGCCTGGATTTAACTACACATTTCTGTAGTGATGAATATATTACAGCTGTAAGAAGTTATTTAACCTGAACTGATGGAAACAGTAGCTTCTCATTTCTTAAACCACCATCAGTATAAAGACTGGCCAATGCTAGGGTTCAGTGGGGTCATTGGATGCTGTGGAGCTGTAGTGAAACGTCATTTCCACATCATTACCCTCATAGCAAAGTTGTCATATTTTCTACATTACTTTCCTAACTCTACAGCCTAATTTTACGTAGGTAAAAAATATGACTAAGGCAATTATATGCTATGAGGATTAATAATATGTGGCTTAGCCAATACAGAGTCCACGTTGAACCCCATAAGTACAGTAGTTTTGGGGATGTGCTGGAGAAGACTCGAGCTGATGGCCCTGACTGTCTTATTATTAATGCAAGATTTTGGCCTAAAATGAAGTCTGGACAGAAATAAAAGCTGTAACATTGCATAAATATTGCATGGCATAAGTAATGCTAGATCATGTGACCTGTAATAAAAACTTAGGTGATGTAGAGAAAGTTTGTGTGGAACCTTTTTTTAGGCCAGGTAGTAGATATACTGTAAATACCGAAGTTGAATAGAAGTATTTCAGTGATTGTTTCCTAACTGAAATAGTCGTTCACTTATTTCATGTTATATTGGAGCATGATATAACAATAGCTACAGTAAAAGAGTAAGACTAACGTGTTATGACAGTTGCAGAACCACATACTGAGACACATAACAGATGATAGGCCTCTGTAGTTATAATAATTAATGGGAGTGTGATTGAACAATGTGTTGTTTCATGTAAACATTAAGAGGTTTTATAAGGTATAAGTGGCTGCTTTCGTTTTAGTTCCACAGTAGTAATGCTCCCGTTTTACATTTTCCAACCGTCCCAAGGCAGCCTTTTCCTCTAATGTCATGATGATTGAGGGCCCAGTCCTTCATTATGCCAACAATGATTAGCATTGATCTTTACCATTACCCAATGAAAGGATGCCAGGAATTGGCTCTCATTACAGAGACATCCTCACAGAGGGATGTTTAAATCAATGATTCCCTTAGATTTCACAACGATCCTCTGGAGTTTTAAAGAATTGCATTATCTTATATACATGCATATACAGTGTCATTGCTCAGTGTTTCACAGGCTACTGCAACAAATTCAGCCAAATAATGCATTTCAATTACATTGTTTATGAGTATAGTTGGGAATTCAGTTTTGTTAATAGCATTATTCTAGTATGTTTCATTCATTTCAGATGTTTATGTGGCATGAATGACAAACATACAACCAAGGTTTATTATGAACCAACACATTATAACTAATATAGTTACATCATCTACATCAACAAAAGAAAAAGAAATGACTGATGAGAATGAGGGAAAAACAGAAATATGAAAGAAGTTATTAACTTAAGATCATCTATCTATAAATACACTGAGATATATACATTTAGATCAACATTAAAACACAAGGACTAAAAACCACCTGAACATAATCCATTAAACTCATCTGAAAGTAAATTCCATAATTTCACTCCTTCAACTGAAACACACTCTTTAATGTTGTCCGTGTTTTAAGCTGTTGAAAGGTTAGTTTGTGTCTGTATTCATATGATCCTTCTCTTTCTTTAAACAGTTTCTGTAGATTAACAGGAAGAAGATGGGTTCTTACTTTATAAATTATCTGAGCAGTTTTCAATTCAACAATGTCCATAAATTTCAATGTATTTGACCTTAAAGTTGGTTAGTGCGATGGGAGTGTGTGTTTCACCTTACATGATACAATCCATATGTATTTCATTCATTTCATTTGAATTTATTTGTTTATTAGAACAGGTAAAACAAAATAAGTAAAACATACAAAGTATTTAAGCAGAAATTAAAACAACACCTCTTTAGTATCCTACCCCTTTGTATTACTCAGTCAGAGCATATATATATATATATATATATACTCAACCAAAAAGAAAAGAGAGTGCATCAGAAAAAGTGAAACCTGTTCCTTGCTACAAATTCATATTTCCATTTGTTTCCTGTATCCACTTAGAATATGGTTTTTAAAAATCTGTTTAAATTTTTGCACTCATTCACAGGTTTTCAGTTCTTCACTACAGTTGATCCACAGATTGACTCCTTTAACTGAAGTACAATGCATTTTTAAATTAGCATTTACAGGCGTTTTTTTTAAACATATAAATTCCCCTCAGATTGTGTTTATTTTCTCTCACTTGAAACAACCCTTGGACGCCTTGTGGTAACTGGTGTTCATTTGCTTTGTGCATTATTTGAAATGTTTTGAGGTCGACCAAATCCTTAAATTTTAATGCATTCAATTTGATGAAGGGTGAGTTTGGTTGTTCTCTATAGGTGTTTTTGGTGACAATCCTCATTGAATATTATTTCTGTGTTTGTTATGTATGTGTTCCCCCACCCTTCCACACAGTGGAAGAGTGTATCTATGTACTATGTCTAAATATGAGTCAAGAATGATAATTTACAACATCTAACTACATACGCGGGCGTGTTTATTCGCTGGTTAGTGCTATTGTATGTCATAGAAACATATTGTATTACTCACACTGTGTCTCTTAGTATTTGCACTTATAAGCAGACTACTTCCCCTTCCTTGTTGCCTCCATCTTTCTCTCAGAAAGTGAAGCCTCATAATCTGAGTCAGCAGTCCTGGCTCTACATGAGTGGAATTCTTCTGCTCTCAAACCGGTTTTGTTACAGGAAGTGAATCGGTAAGCATCCCTGATGTCTCATGTTTCAGGTGATGCACAGACACATCCGGATTCTGTAATGTGTAATTGTCTGCAGTGTTTGTCCCTATTTTAGATGACTTTTAGTCTTGCATATTTTCTGGTTGGCTCAAATGCGTATTACCTGGAAACAAAAATGCACTTGTGGGTGAACATGAACACGTTCCCAGTTTTTGCATGTCCCATTGGGAACACAGGTGCCATAGTTGCTGTCCAACTGCGTGGTGTAATTTGGAGCCTCCTGTCCTATTTCAGTAGCCAGAACCCTGATCAAGGCAATTATGAGAGAGACACACATGTTAATAGCTTATATTATATTGATTATTAGATTTCACCCAACAGTAATTACATCTTTTGGGATTGGGATGAAACAGTTTGAAGATGTGTATTATAGACAGGACAGACAATAATGATGACAACAGTAGTTTTTTTACAGGTTTACTTTACTGTCTATGAAGATGGAAAGAGTTCAAATATATCAGCATTTAATAGTTTAATGAGTTTAATTTAGATGAAAGTGATATTGCATCACAGAAGGAAAGAAACGGCAACAGACTTAAATATAAGTGAACAGATGACATTTGGCGTGGATACCATTGTGAAATTAAACCTGCTTATTTTAGTGAAAAAAAAATTGCCATTTGCATTATCAAAGAAAATCCATTTGTGCTGAAATCAAAGCTGCTAAAGATTTATTTTTTTTCCTTTGTCTAATCTGTGATTCACTGTATTTTATTTGTAGTTCTCTTAATTGTCCACTAAACAGGGAGTCATGTCTTTGTCTGGAGTGTTATTTACTGATCTAAAAAATAAATAAAATGTTTGATGTGAGACATGTCAGACTATCACAGACCAAAATGGTTATTTGAAAAAGCAGCATTTCTTTCGAAAACATGCACAAGAAATAACCAGGAAGGAGTGACCAGACAGAAAAGACACTGGATATGGCTTGTAATTTTTGAGTTATTTATTTTTAAATATTTAAAGTTATGACATGAATGTGCAACCAGCCTACTGGGATATATTTGCATGGTTAAAAAGTACTGTTTATTTTGGATGCACGGCAAGGCTACTTTACTGAACTCATGAGGGGATGTACCAAATGGCATGACAGTTAAGTAATCCATTCACTCTGATCAGAACTCAACTGCTCAGAAAATAGAATGTTTAAATGTTTGCTGTGGCATCCACATATTCCCATTTGCTCTAACTGATGTGAAAAAGTTAAAATTTTATGTGCCTCTCCACAAGGCTGCAATATCTACTCCCCAAATGAATGTTATGAATGTTTAATTGGTGTAGGGGAATGTAAGACTGAACCATTTGACCCCAGCCCAACTCATGCTGCACAGTGTCGCAGTTCAGAGGTTCCCATTTTAACTGTCTAGACTTACAGCTTTGAACCTCAGAGGCCAGTGAGCAAAACGCCAAAAGGTTCTCATTTCAGAAAAACAAAGTCTTGGAAATGGTCTGAATGTAAAACAGCAGGTGATTAGACACAGCGTAATCAGTCAACAGGAAAGAAGGTTCAAAATGAGAGAAACATGAGATTAAATTAAGCGTCATGAGTGTCATCTATTTTGTTGGATTTGATAATGACACTGGTTATAGATGATCATATTTATTACTCTTTTGTTACACGTTTCATAAGGTGCAGTTTCAATACAAGCATGATTTAGCCCCTGGTGTCACAATCTATCAGTATGTTCAGCAGAGAAATTAACTTGTACACATGGTCAAGGTTGAAATGAACAAAAGATTGTGAAGATATTTTTTGTAGAAAATATACTTTGAAAAACCTTATTCTCAGTTTCTAGCTTGTGGTTAGATCCCAACTTTTAAATCTGGCTTTTTAATAATGCTCCTTGTTTAATTTATTTATTTATGATCTTAACTCGTGTGTCTTTTAATTTTATGGTTGACTTTTAACCATTGCTTCTGTTTTTGTTTTTATCTTTATATTTCTATTATGTGGACATATGTTTTATATTCATATTCATTTTCATATACCTTCTGCAGTACCTCCATGTACCCCCAGGGGTACACGTACTTCAATTTGAGAACCACTGCCCTTAGCTAATTTGTGGGCAGTATGAGGACCACTTTTGGTAGTTTTGAGTGGGGGGGGGGGTGTCATTGTCTCTATATTTCTGCCAAAACTTTTGTACTTCTTGGAATAAATGTTTAATTTAGGAAAAAAACATTTTTGTTAAAGTATTCCTTGTGCTGGAAATATGGTTCTATCACAACTAACCACACGACTGTCTTTACATCTCCCTGGGGAAGAAAAATAACGCATTAAACTATAAGAAAATAATGCTGTTTATATCTCAAATCAACATGAAAGGACATCCTACTAGCTGTAAGTATAATGTGTCCCAATATGTTGTACTGTACACACATACATCAATATTCATGTTACAAAAGAGACACCTGAATCCAATGTATCCAAATACTTTCATCCAAAAAGTGTAGTAGCTTTAACTGCACATCATTTCTATTTTAGCATTAAATATACATATTCATGATTTCTATACTATTATATTTATCCTTACAGAATGCTAATAAAAATGTGTGTCTGTTTTTCTGTTTTGTTTTATTTTTAACTAAAAAAGCAGAAATATTTCATGCAAGCATAGCTGTTACCTGTAATACAGGAATATAATGTGCATAGAATGGATTTATAATCCACCTCAAGGAGAGTGACGACAGTAATAAATGCTTTAGAGTACTATATTTGTTCATAATAAAGGTAAAGCTGTTGTGAGCCTGCAGAAGTTACAGCTACTACCCACACAATCATTATGTTTCCTTAGAGGCAGTCCAGCTCAATTATATCCGTCATTGTGAGTCAAGCTTTTGAACCAACGTCAAAAGAAGTGTCAAAAGAAGAGAGTGTCAGAGGACGGACAAAAGCGCATAATGAAAGAACAGTAATAGAAAAAGACAAAGGGAAGCTGTTTATAGCATCAGATCAACATGTAAAATGTTTGTAGCTCTGTCTTCAAAGCGGATTTGATATCTGTAAACTATATGTGCTTGTGCTTTGGGGTTTGCCTTAAACTGGGACTCCTACCCCACACGGACAAAAGCACTGGGGGACAGGTTTTGTCACTAACTCAGAGCTGTGGAGCAAATAGACAATGACAAAAGTAATTATAGAATTTCAAGTTGGGAAAACTATCATTGTAGTGTTTACTTTTACATTTAGAAGTGGTTTGGCTGAGGTTAATGTATGCATTTTATAGACCATAGACCATAGACATGGTCTTCATAGGTTGACTAGTCCATGTAAATAAAGTGAGAGGTAATGGTTGCTCATGTGTACAAGTCAACTATAGGATTAACTGGCAGCAGGTGCAGGGTGTACCCCACCTTCAACCATAGGTTACATGGATGGATGTCCTGTTACTCTGATGATAGCTGGACATGTTGATACTGGCACAAGGAACAAATTATTACATTTTGGTGGTGATTGCTGTGTGTGTGTGTGTGTGTGTGTGTGGAGGGGGTGGAGGGACTTGTGCAGATTATTCACCTTCACATGTTTCAGTTTGTTTCACATCCACTCATTTAGAAACAAACCAACAGAAAGATTTTAAATCCAGTTAGACCATTTACACCAGTTAGACCAGTGAAACCAGTTAGACCAGTTAGACCAGTGAAACCAGTTAGACCAGTTAGACCAGTGAAACCAATTAGACCAGTCAGACCAGTTAAACCAGTTAGACCATTTACACCAGTTAGACCAGTCAAACCAGTTAGACCAGTCAAACCAGTCAAACCAGTTAGACCCGTTAAACCAGTTAGGCCAGTTAGACCAGTCAAACCAGTTAGACCAGTCAGACCAGTCAAAACAGTTAGACCAGTCAGACCAGTTAAATCAGTTAAACCAGTTATACCAATTAGACCAGTCAAACCAGTAATACCAGTTAGACCAGTTCAACCAGTTAGACATACACACACACACGGCTCTTGTGACAATCCATTAGTAAAAGTACCTTCATAATAAAAGTCCCTACGTAATAAAAGTCCCTCCATAATAAAAGGCTTATTGGGGTTTTGAGCCCTCAACCAAGCCTCCAAGGCAGCTGGGCCAGGAAGGCACTCCCCGCCCCCCAGCGGCTCTAGCCAGGGGCAGACTGGCAGGCCATTGAGCAGGCAGGCCACCGGGGAAAGTCCCGGTTGTCCCATGTGCCAGTCCGGGCCTGATTTTTGCCCATATAACATTCTTTATAATAAATAATAATGGCTTCTCAGCATGAAAAGCACTTTACATTAGTAACCCATTATTAATTCACTCTCACATTCTCACTTTGGTGGTGGTAAACTACATATGCTTCCACAGTTGCCCATGGCAGCCAATTTGTACCAAACTGTCCTGATCAGTAACAAACATTCATACACCAGTGGGAGTGACACTGGACGCAAGGAGGGTGAAGTATCTTGCTGAAGGACACAATGAGTTGAATAGAACAGAGCGGGATTCGAACCGCCAACACTGTGGATATTGGACATCCCACTTTTTCAGCCTAGACGGCCCATTGTTGCTGACAATGAATATCCTCGGAGTGTTTTTGTTTGTGTTCAACCATGAACATTACATGCTAAGTCTGTGATTGTATGAGGCATAAAATGTTAAGAGCATTTGGTTCACTGTAGTGGGTCCTTTATATACTGTACTAGGTCTAGGATAGGTAATGTTGGTGTTCATTCCAACACCATGGTTTTAATTAGTCCTCCTCATGTTGATCTTCCTCGAGGCATTTTGATTGTCTTTTATGTCTTGTGTCTTTCCTGTACAAAAGTAGACTATAGACCCTTCGCAGTCAACGTTATTCAAACGTTAGAGGAAGTTGCCCACCAGACTGGACTCCAAAACTGCATGGAAACGGTGTTGTTTACATAGATGACATATCGAAAGCATAGCTAGAAATGTCTAGTTGTGTTGTCGGCTGTCAGAATCGTTACAAGGTCAGGGTTAAACTGAAAGGAATTTCATCTGGATCTCACCCATTCAAAGAAAGAAATCTACGATGTCTATGGTTGTAAGCGGTCAAGTATGTGGACTGGGATCAGAAATGGCAATCTGGACTTTGAATGAAATTGCAGCAGCAAGGACAAACGACAACAACTCAGTCCAGTAGGATGTTTACCCTGCCATACATGTGCAGTTATCTGTCTAAATAGATCCATCCAGTTTATTGTAAAGCAACCAGGCTTCATACATATTAACCTTCTGGACCTGACTATGACTTGGTAAAAGTTTTTACTTCAGTCACAGAAGTTTACGTCTGTCTGTATTTTTGCATAAGTGTACAATAGAAGGCTTGTCAGTTAAGTACGTATATGTCAGACTATTATATACATGGAAACTTGCCGACATCATCCGTCTACTCTTTTATCATGTAAGGATCCGGTAGGCGATGCTCACTTTTAAGTGCTAATTTATTTATGTAGCATTCTCGATCTTGAAAAGACACAGATTCATTATAGTCTGACAGCTCATAATGCCGGTCTACAGACAGTGCCATAGTTTCTTAGCCGTGGCTGCGTGAGCATCCTAGCAGCATTCTGTTTGTTGACAAATATGCTGCGTATCAGTTACGGGGTGCGTGGGAATTTTAGGTAGCCGGCGTACAAGGGGGTGGCGGTTTTACATTCTAGCAAGACTGAAGCATGTGAGGTGAACTTTACGAACTCAACAAACTGGAGCACATTTACAGTTATTTTATTTTCCCCATGCAATCAGGAAATAAGCATTTATAAATATAATTTAATAAAAAAAAAAAAATCAGTTGTGGCTTAAGTGGGCCCTTGATCCATGTGGGCCCGTGGGAACACCCAGCCACCCACCCCGTTCCCTCCGCTACTGCCTACAACTCATCTACTCTCTCTCTCTAAAGTGTGGGGGAAGATTAAAAAATGCAAACGAACAGACCACAAAAAGAAAGGAGTCTTGAAAAAAAAATAGACAGATGGAGAAATGGATGTAGCAGTAGGAAAAAACAGATGGGGTATCAACAGGTGGACAAGACTCCGAAAATAACCTGTGAATGGATTTCCTCTGACCTCGAGCCTCTCATATTGGACATATTGTCGCAGGCCTTTTTGCATGTACTTTCTGAAGTTGTTTTTTTTTTTTTTTGACTCGGTGTCAGCTCCATGTAGATCACCTCAGTTGATTGTGTTGTGCAGTGACACCGACACATAAAAAGTGACAGGGATTGAGATTGCGGGAAGTAGACGAGACAAAAGTAGTGTGGGTGTTGAGCGAGGGAGACAACAGCCAGACAGCGAGAGGGAAAGAAATGCATAGCAACAGAAAGGTAAAAAAAAAAGAAAGGGATTGAGGAAGAAAAACATAATATGAAAGAAATACCTTCCATATAAATCCCCTAACCCGGAGGTGTTTATGCGGGAAATGATTTTCTGTAGATCTTGGCTTTGGAGTACAGAGCTTTGTCAACAAGAACTACTACAGTCACCTCATCTCTCTTCTCACTCTCAATTTTTCTTTCTCTTACTTAGTTCCTTCTCTTTTATTCATATTCACCCTATGCTTTTGCCTGCTCTTTCTTTCCTGTCTTGTTAACACTACATTGTTTGTACTCCAATGCCAAATCGTTTGTGTATGTGGATTTAAATTCCACTTTGTGCAGTATGTTTGCATGAATGCTTTTGATATCTTTCTCTCTCTCTCTCTCTGTCTCTCTCTCTCTCTTTCTCTCTCTCTCTCATACGCTGGCATCTTACTCATAAATGTTTGATACCTAAATATGTCCTCCTTACTGAGCCATTACCACATGTCAGATCAACACTACAGTTTTTTTTTCTTCATGTATTTAAGTGTAAATGACTGTGGTTATACGGTACATCATTGATCTTCAAGCTCTTAAATGATGCATTGATGAGAAAAAGAAATGAGCTATGAACATGAATTATTATGTATTTGCATTGTTATTGCATTGGACGGGGGGGCATTAGACCCACTTTATTTTGGATCAATTAAAAAACATGTAGTATTTCTATGCTAAAGAACAAAAAAATTATTACACCTATTACACCAAAAATGACATTTTTTAGGGTACCATTGGGGTATCCCAACGCAGGTTCAAATCCTGCCGACAACGCCAAAATTGTTGGGGAAGTTTTCAATCACACAGTGAGAGGAAACTGTTCAAATCAGAAACAATTATTTATTGAAAAGATGAACAAATTAATTTGGAACTTGCATGCAAGTGAGAACATGAACAGAACGAGCTGTCGTCAGTGATCAATCTAAAATCCAGCTTTTTTTATACTGCCTAAACATTCAGAGGGTGGTATGAGAAGGAAAACCACTATCCTTCTCATAACATTGTAACCACACCATGTCTCTGGAGACAACCTTCCATTCAGGGATGTATGAACGGAATGTTTACGTATCAGTATCAGTGAGACACAGACCGAAGGTAAAAAGACATGATTTAATTAAGTTACTCTGCTGTCTCATGGCATTGAAAACTAACACTACAGGGTCTTCAACCAAAGTGTCGAAGACCCTGTGGGTGCTCAAAGGTTTTGTGTCCGATAGGCCTTTCGTCCACACAAAGCCACTCCACCAGGGGTCTCAAACATGCGGCCCGGGGACCAAATGCGGCCCGGCAAAGGTTCCATTGCGGCCCCCAGGATGAATTTGCAAAGTGAAAAAATGATATATAGTCAAAGCTGTGGAACTAATTTTAGTTCAGGTTCCACATTCAGACCAATAGGGTCTACAGTCAAATTATAGCAGAATAACATATTAAAAGAATTACTCTATATGTTCTTCTCATTTTGATGTGAAAATAATGTAGATTACACCTATAAATGACAACTTCAAACTTCTGTCCTTCTTATAGTAGAAAAAAAACCATTAAATTTGGAAGATATTTACACTTCCGAACTATCCTGTGACAATAAAATGTGAAAAACATGAAGGAATATGAACAAACTGAAATTTCTGAAGAAAATTAAGCACAATTTTAACAGTTAAGTGTCTTCATAGTAGATCTGATCCATAATGTACATGTGTAAATGATAAATTGAAGTATAATATTGTTAGACTTGCATGTATTTTTCTTGAGATATTTCAGGTTTTTTTCAGGTTATTCACACCTTTTTTGTTGGATAGTTTTTTTAAAGCAAGCTCATAAGGTAATAGGGTTTGTTTGCACTGAAACAAACGCAAAAAATGGGAATTGTAATTTTTTTCTAGGTTAATATGCTATTATTTTACTGGTCCGACCCACTGGACATTAAATTGGGCTCAATGTGGCCCCTGAAAGGAATGAGTTTGAGACCCCTGCACTACACAGTTGGTAGAGCGGATCGTCCAATGACTGCAGGGTAGACAGTTCGCATCCCGGCTCTGGCTGTCGAAGTGTCCTTGGGCAAGACACTGAACCATGACATAGTCTCTCAGTAGGTCTGGCAGAACCTTAGAAACCGACTGGTGTATGAGTGTGAATGTGAGGCTAATGTAAAGTGCCTTGTGCACCATGAAGGTGGAAAGGTGCTATATAAGTGCAGTCCATTTACAAAACAATCCTGTTCAGTCACTGAATTGGCAACTTTTTAACACTGGGGCCAACAGTGGATACATTTGAAAATGTTGGTTTCATGTCTTTGTCTGACAAACAATGATGTCATAGCATTACCTCTGTACTGTAAATTTCCACAATTAAACAATCGCAGACTATAGTGTAATGCTGGTGCTACAACAAACTATTGAGGTTATTGGAAATACTGAATCAAACTCTTCAGCTACTCTTTCATTACAATGAGCAATAAACAACCATAGCTAACGATAGTCACTACAAGCTCTTAGTTCTAATGCAGAGAGGGACAACCAGAAGGAAATATTGGATCAGACTCAACAGAACCAAGCAAGCTTTCTGTGCACGCTCTATGTCTTTAGCTCTATATATTTATATATATTTTTGGCAAGACAAAAAAAATACACATACAGACCTGGCATTTGTACTGTATTGTTTTCAGTGGTTTTGTAACAACACAGTCATGTCTTGAAAATGCTTGATATTCATGGAGCACTTTTGTGAAAACGATGAAGGAAAAGATCAGACAGTAAAATATATGGTTTGATGTGGACATGGCCTCAGAAAAAGCTGGACTGAAAACTGGTTTAGAGTGAAATAAAATGACAAAAGCTGATGAAGAACTGAAACATTGACATTCTTTTTAGTCCTAGACACAGCTTCATAAAAAAAGAAGACAGTTTATTATCTTTTATACACAGATAATCCTCACTATGAACCATGGTATAAAGTTAAGGTGTTCTGTTATTATGTTTGTCTTAAGAATATTACATTTAGTTCAGCTAAAACTGTAGACCGAGCTAAACTGACAGTTATATTGTAAACTAGAACACAGACATACCTCCACCGATATCACTACCAAAATGTAATCATTTGTTCCTTGTCTCAGTATCGATATTTCCTGGAAATTTCACCCAAATCCATCAATGACTTTTTGAGTTATCTTGCTCACAGACAGACATATCAACAAAACTCCACCATTCCTTGGCAGTGTACAGTAACTATTGGCTAACCCAGTTACCTACCCAGTTAGTGGTGATTCTGCATTGGTGGTATTACTTTAACCAGCTCTCTAAATAATGTCCGGTAAGCGTTTGAAAAAGTAAAAACGTGAGGGTACAATAATGGATGAGATGTGTGTCAACAGTTCACACTTTTTTCAGTGCATGATGTACTCTGTGGAGACATTCATTTGTGAATATTTTTGGTGGCTGTTATGTTCTGGTGCACCTTCTGTACATAGTTTGTAAAAGCAACACTCCATATAACTCATTGAATGTGTCCAGAGCTGTAATTAGTGGAGTTCTCTCTGCTGCTGCTTCCTGTCTGTCCAAAAAATGTACAAGATATCACACCATTTCATTATGCTGTGGAAAAATGAAGCTGCTTTTTCCTCGCTTCCGCGCCACAGAGTTAAAGCAGTCGAGTCCTGTTTGAGGAAATCTTATTAATCAAAGGTGTCAGTTACTTCCTACCTCTCTGGAAACACCAGTCATTAGCCAAACTCGACAGTCCACTGAAGTGGGTAGTATTCTTGATTTGTCAAACCACTTAAAATATAGTATGCTGCAAAATGGGATAGTGCAATTCATGCTCAGTTATGGCAAAAAAAAAATATAGATAAATAAATAAAATGGTAAGCTGTGCTGCTTTAGTAGGTTTTGAAACACAAGCATAATTGTTTATGTGGTCAAATCCATTGAGACTAAAGATGTGGAACAGTAAACCCCAGTAAGACAAACAAATGGGTCAACTAGCACATTCTGCACCACTTTTCAAAACCCCTTTTTGATTAGCCACAGGGAGAAATAAAATCAATAGTTGTGTTTAATTTTAGAAGAGCTAGAGCCGTACAGTATTGTAGATGGACATGTCTGTTCCCTGGAGACGCAATGCTAGTAATGTGACTACGTACCACTGCATAACCTTTGGTTGATATTGACAGGTGTCAGCGATGTACAATTTAATAAAGGTGTAGGACTGTAACAAGCTTTCCTTATTACAGCGAGTTTGAAAACAGAACAACTCTCTGTACACGCTGTTTTTCAGTTTGTCTTACAGTGACCTTCATTACACCCAGTTAAGTAAGCTGCCAGTTATGATTCACACAGCAATTCAGACATGTCTTTGACTAACGATGGGAAGAGTTTGGCAGATGGTAGTGGAAGATCATAAAAATAGTGTCCTTTTTTTTTTTTTTTTTTTTTTACTTCCCTGAGTCTAAATCGCATCAAGGCACTAAGGATAGCAAATATGTCATTCTTACAGATTCATTAGGTGGGAGCTTGATGCTTTTGTGCTCACGGATCTTAGGGATGCGCATATGGAAGACGGTAAACAGCAATCTTACTGCAAGATGATATTTCTCCTCCGTCCTTTAAAAATCAATGTCTGCCCTTAAGACTGATTCATTTCGACTTTAATGTTTAAAATCAGTTTACCACTTGCAGTTGTTCTCTGGGCTTCAAGGTGTTTTCCTTCATTTTCCACTTTATGTCGCCATTTGTACATTTAGCCTTCCAGCAGCAGACATTTTTCATTCTCCTTCAACTATACAAAGCCATTTGACTCCAACTACAACATATGTTTTTGAGTGCAAACGGCCCCTAATTTAAAATATTTATTACATCTTTACTCACGTCTTAACCCACAATGACGGTGCGGTTGCTGAACATTTATTTTTTGTTGTTGTTGTTGTTGTTGTAGTGACATTTTTACAACACCTTATTTCTAAATATGATCCGAACATTTCCCTCCTTACACCACCATGCATGAGGTAATGTCTGTTTAGTTGAACGCGATCACCTATGCAGAGAAATATGAAAAAGCTGATATTTCTTCCTCTTCCCCTCTGGGTTACTGCTGTATAGGATTCTTTTCTAGTTCCAACTCTTAAACAATTGGACCCTGATTTTTGACGCTGTTTATTTATTCTAACTTAATGCTTTTTTTCTTACCACTTAAATATACTGAGCATGCCCACACACAGGGGTCTCCTGAGGTGTTTGTCTCTGTAGCAGGAATCAGAAAGCCATTCAAACGGGGGACCCTGCTGACTCAGCATACCTGGTGCACCGTGTATTAAGGAAATTGGCAGATAATACATTCATTGTGTGTATGTGTGTGGGTGGGTGACTGTGATGGAGACAAGAGGAAGTGGAGACAAAGAATGGCAAGTACAAAACAATGTAATGGACAGATATATTGTAAAAAAAAAATGGTAAAGCTTCAAACTGAGTGAAAAATGAGAAAAGTCTTGAATTGTTAGTGAGACATGCATATATATACACACACACATATGCACAGGGTGTGATTTATCAAAAAACCAGAGGGGGGGATGTTTTCTTCCCCACAGAAAAAAGGTTGCATTGGATGTTATGGGTCTGTGTGCATTTGTGGCCATGAAAATGGATAAAGAGCCCCCTCCCATCTACTGTCTTGAGGAGGGGGGGGTGATGAAGCGCCACCGACTTGACGCACGACCTCCAGTACGAGGACCATCCGGGGACGCTCAGTTTGACCTGACGCCGGCCGGAGAAAGAACCGAACCGAACCCTGACAAACCGGCCCTGGGTGCGTGCCGTGCCCTCACATGCATAGGCCAGCAAAATCAGTGATGAAAAACTGACCCTGTTTTTATTTTCCCCAATTAATGGTAAAGAAGCTCCCAGAATGCACCTGTCCCTCTGCTGGCTTAAATGTATGGACTTCAAGTTCTTCTTTCAGGCATTTTATGTTCATGCCGTCAGAAAGACTCGTACACTGCAAGACCCTAATGGTCCAAAACCTTTGGCAAATCACACCCAATATATATATATATATATATATATATATATATATATATATATATATATATATATATATATATATATATACACTCAGTTGTTGGGTTTGGGGGCCGCAACGGATGCATCAACGTGTCCAAAAAAACCCTTGTACCAACATGAGCAGCAGCTGAAACATGTAGATTGCTTCTCTGTTGTTCTGTCCTTCTGTAACCTGTACAATGTCTATGTCTTATGATATGTCAAAATGTTTGTGTTTCTTGGTTACTCCCCAGGATCCACCTATTTCCTCACTTCCTCCCCCCTCCCCTTTCCCTGCAGTTTTTCCTCCATTCTTTCATTTGTTCCTAGTGTTTATTGGCCTCAGCAGCCACACACATGCTTTTCTTTTTGTGTGTGTATGTGTTTGTATGACTGAGTACAGTACAGGTCTGTCTGTATGTTAATTCAGAGTGTATTAAATGCCAGCCTCTGAAAGGACAACTGCTGAGTTAAATGCTAATTTCAGAACATGTTTGACATTGGCTTAATAACAGCAAATGCTGTAGGTTTGTGTAGGTGTATAAAGGACATGCATACATTGAATATAATCTAGTTTACGGAGATGGGCAACAGCCATACCTCTAGGTCTGTGTATTTTTTTTTTTTTACTTATTTACTTATTTTTGCCCTCACTGTTTTTACTAGTTAGTTGTGACTAAGTAGGTTTCCAGCTTTGATTGACATCAAGGCCTGAGGGTTAGAGATGAGAGCAAAGAATAGCATAAAGGAGGACAAGATAAATGAAGTCACTCTGGGTTTCTGATGAAAGTACCATCTTTTTGGAGACATTAGTATCTGTTTCTCATTGTACAGGTAAGAACAAGTTGTCATATCTTTTGTTATCACTGGATAATCATGTTTTTGCCGGAAGAATCTCCGAATGCTGTATTTCTTAGGACACTGATCTTACGTCTCTGTGCTTTAGTGCCTCAGGGTTCTTTTTGCAGTGTAATAAAGAATGATGAGAAGCCTTTGGGAGGCACCACTCCAGTCAGCTTACAGAAAATGCTGGTTGTTGGCAGTCTGCTGTCAGTCCTGTCCTGTTAAATGTAGTCAGGACAGTCAAATACACAACCTGAACCACCTTCAGTTTGTTGCATTAGTATATGTTAGACTGTAGTGTAGTAACCGTAGGCAATGCAAGTAAAATACTCTCCAGTAATCACTAGTGATCAGTTAGGATAATTCAGATGTTTGGGGGGGGCTGGTTATCATCTGTTATCTCGTCAGCTGATAATGGGATAATACATGAATATACTATAATTACGAGTTTGCCACTTGTAAATCACAATTTAATAATGGTTCAGTCTCATTACGCTGAAAGTGAGTCAATTGTAAGTCAGTTGTAGTGACTATAGTTAAGTACATACAGCTGGAGTGTACTAAACAGAGGTGCAACATGAAGTCAGGTCATCTTCTGTGACAGTGAAAGAGTTGAACTTTGTTACTTGTGATGTTTGTACAATCATGTACTGCTTTACAAAAACCTTACTCAAAAGCAGAGACCCCTGTGGAAACTGAGAAGCTGTGTTTAATGAAGGTAGTTTTGGGTGGGAAGTAAACCTGTCCTACTGTATCCAGATATGACAGGTATTGATAAACGGATAGAATTGATATTTAAGCAACAAGAGGCTAATCATGTGAAGTAACTGACTTAAAATGTATATCATGATAAATAGAATACATGAATATTCCAAAACCCAGATCCTTTATGATGTAGCCCACAAAGTGTAACAGTGTGGACATGTTAGTACTTTACTTTATTATAATTTACTCTTATCTGTAATTACCTCAGTAACTCTGCGTGCACTCTGATATAATGTTTGTATAGAATGGACTCAAATGCAAGATTCTGTGAATGAATAGTGCGATCCTTTCCCTCCTTTGTGGTCCGCTACATATGGGTGACTCTCCGTAATGGATGTCAGCTGAGGCACAACAAAATCAGAGGTCAGGGAAAAATAGGATATACGCAGGATGTCAATATTCAGTCCAAAGGGAAATCCAACACATGTTTCTAGAATGCTGAAAGGGGTCCAAATCCAGGCAGAGATAAAGTCCAGGAAGCAGGCAAAAGGTCAAAACAGGGTACGTGCAAAACCAGATGGAGAACCAGAGCCAAAAACCAGAAAACCAAAACAAGTCAAGAAACAGAGAGACCAAGACAAGAAGAAACGCTCATAAGTTAACACACTGGGGAAATTAACAAACTCGCACCATTCTGTGAGAAACTAGGTATTTATAGGGGAAATAACAGGTGACATGAATAGGGGTGCTGATTAACGGGGTGGAGACAACACCTGTGACAGGAAGCAAAGTTGGGAACTGTGAACTGGAACCCACATAACGAAATAGAAGTCCCAAGACTCCAACAATGACAAAAACACAGAAAGACATACAAAAAATAAGACAAAAACAAGACACAAGAACCTAGGCTCTGAACACACTCTTTGGTTTCTTCAATGTGTTCTAGTGTTCCTGACGGTGTCCTGGTAATTAAGGTGTTTTAGAACATTAAAGAATGAACCATCTTGGATTGGGTGAGAGAAAGCGAGCAACTATATTGATGATTATATTTTAGGATGATTTTGTTTAAGGATAGCTTTAAGATGAGCTAAATCTTCAGGTAAAGAATGTCTTAAGTGTCAAATTTTCTCAGGTTTAAAATTTTCACTGAAGGATGATATCCTATCTACCATAAATGTGTTAAATTCCTTTTGATAAAACTCTTACAGAAAAGTAGCTGCTCTTCACAGCCAGCAGAATAATCTAATTTTGCTCAGATACAAAATGTAGTTGCTGTGGTTGTTAAAGAGCAACTTAAGAGTCATTTTTGTAGACTTATGCATGACATTAAATAGAAAATGACTTCCATTTTCATCACATTTATATTGTACTTTGAGATATGTCTTTCCTAAATAGACTTTTTTTTTGCTGCAGCAGATTCAAAGTTTTTATCTCCCTATCAGTTTTGAAACTATTTCTTCTTGGCCAAATCTAATATTTTTTTGTGTCGCACTTAGCTCTACCTTCCGCTGATTGATAGTTTAGGTATTGTGCTGGTACAGAAACTGTTTTCAGTCATAATACTCTTACAAAACATTAACCACATGGGACCAGACGGCAGATTAACAAAGCTCACATCTAGATGATGAATATCGAAGGCTGCTTATTTGTAAATTGTCAGAGATTTCCCTCAAGACTTGCTGAAAGCAAAATCAGGTCCATTATAACATTACTGTCGTATTAGCTTTTTAGGAGCTGCAGCATCAGCAAGAGTAAAACATAATGAGATAAGATTGTGGTGATAAGAGCATCTTTTAGCTGGTAACATTAGTTAAAGGACCACTGCATATGTAGCCTTGTGTTTCCTTTGTGGTCTCAGCAGGAACACAAGGAGTGCAGCAGTATTTAGTGAATAGTTACTATCAACAGTCCCATTTTGGCTCTGATGGTGAAGTCAGTGGGGTGCTATGACCACAGTGGGTGCCTTGTGGAAGAGAGCGGGGAAAGCATAGATCCTGGAGAGGGAGCGCTTTGTTTGGAGGTCACAATGGAAGAGTATTTCAAAGTGAGGGAATGAAAGGTGAGAAAAGGCAGAGTAGGAGAAAAAACAGCAGTTTGGAGAGAGACAGAGGATGTGGAGGTGATGTAATGAAAGGCCAAGCAGAAACAGAGTGGGTGTTGGATGCTCAACAGAGTGAGAAACAGGTGAGACCTGCACTTACAAGAGGACAACGGAGAATTACTTTATTGAGAAAGGGGGAGGTAAAGGTGTTGAGTGCAGAAGGGCCGTTCATGTCTGCTCTTTGAGTCCAGAGAGTGCTTTCACCTTTGGACTTCTGCCACAACTTCCTGTGCATGTGTTTTATGTGTATGTATGTGTCTCCCAATAATTTATTTATTTTCAAGATAAAGTATATCTTTTCTTTATATGATACAGGGTTCTCGCCAGTGCATTTCAATGTAACATGATGTTGTGCTGTCATTAGGGCCACTACGATGCCTTTCAAGTTGTGGGATTGTGTTTTGAACACATTTGCTTGTGTAATATTTCCATATTTATTTGACAAAACTCTTTTTATTGGGGCAGTTGGTGCTGTGAAAGAGTTACTTTGACAGATAACGCCAAGTGATTTAACTATAAACCAATGGACATTGTGAGTGTCTTCAATTTTCACTATTAATTAACTCACTATTTTAAATGGTACATAGACGTGCACCTGTCCCATGGTGTGTTTGCAGGTTTGAGAATGGTTGCTAGTAGTTTCGTGTTGCATGTTCAGCTTCTTGGGAGGTGTGTTTTTTTTGTTTTTTTTTCCCCATCGCCGATCGGGCTGTTTTTGGGCAGTATTGGCTAATTATGATCGGCAGCCATTTGATGTGTGCAACACTAATGTGAACTTACTTTCTGGTTTTGTTTATGTATATATTTGGATGTATCTTACATATACCATTTGCTAACTGATATGTGTGTAGGCTTTTGTTTGTTTTTGTTTGTTATTTATGTTTGGGTTTGGGAAGATTGTATTGCATCACATGGTTAGAGGTGTCACAAATCACAGTTGTATGAAGACCAGTGTTTTTCCATCATTGTGGATTCAATTTGGCTGATGAAGAATAACACATGCTGTTCCTCTTCTTCATTTCCCTAATTCTAAATGCTCATTGATTCAGGCTTGATTGAGTTTTTGCCAAAACGACTATTGCACTCACAAATGTAATGCGCCACACAATATCTGACTTTTGCCAAGTAATAACCAGCCCTCACCCAGGAATAAAATGTACACCTCAGCACTGATTAATGCAGCTTTGTGTGCGTGGCAGTCACTCCACAGTCACGCATTTAGGTGCTTTTCACTTCAATATATTTTTAGTTATTTATTTATATTGCTGTTTACGTTAATTATTAACAGAGGCATTCTAATCACAACAATTTCTTCATTTGTCTCCGTCTTTATGAAAATGTGGATTTTTTTTTTTTTTTTAAGGTGTAAATTCAAACATTATTATTAATATGTGAAAACAAAAGGAAATATATTAAAGGACTTTTAATATGCTGTTAAATTAAAGCATTGTATCAATTCACTATCTAATAGTAATTTCATGCTAAGGTTCTTAAACCTCCAGGCCTCGTACAGGTCTGCTAGTTTAATGATCATATGGGTCCCAGTCCAAATCCAAAACCAAAAAAACTCATTTCAATTACAGGGCATTAATTTTGTATCGGTCGTGCAGTAATTAGAATGACAGTGGAGTACCAGGAGATGTAATTATTCAACATTGCACAGATGCAATAAAAAATTATCCCTGTGTTTTTGAACCTCACCATGGAATACATTAAGCCAAAAGCGCCATATTTTTATTTTAAGTTGTTTCTTGACTTGTCTTCCCTCTAACCCCACCCGTCTTTTATTCTGTATCTTCATTTCCCTTCTGCCTCCTCACCCTTTCTATCCTTTAACATGAGTCACACTATGGACCTCATGGGATTGGGAGCGTTTTATCAGGAAGGGCAAAGGTGATTGGCAGCTTTTATCTCTAGACCAAACACTATTAAAAGTGAGGTCTAGCTAATGTGGTTGTTATTTTGAGAAATAAACTATTTGAACTTTCACTTCCCCCTGTCTTAGTTAAGCTGAAATGCATTTTGATTAAACAAGAGGGAAAAAAAAAAAATCTGCTACAACCACAATTCCCTTTTTGAAACGGTGCAGGTCATGAAGGCCAGACCTGTCCAAACATGCCCAAGAAGAGCCAAAATAACATTCTGCATCATGAATATTTATAGATCATAGTTCTGAGTCTTTTCTCTACTCTGAGAACTTGTGAACATCTGTTTTCTCTCGACATCTACGTGAATATTACCGCCACCTTGAGAAGTAATATAGCTGTCAATTAGTTTAAAAAAAAATCATTTAATAGCACGATTCACTATAATTAATTCTGAATTATAACTTTTTTTTCTCCAACATGTCATATTTTAGTTATTTATAACAGTATTAATTTATGAACAAATATAAACTATATTTATTTAAATGGAAATCCTGATGCTTATTATTAGAATTTTATTGAACCTGAAACCATGAACACCTTCACAACATTATAAATCATATTTATTGTTTAATTAGGGCGGCTGTGGCTCAGTTGGTAGAGCGGGTCATCCTATGACTGAAGGGTTAGCGGTTCACGTCCCAGCTCTGGCTGTCCACATGTCGAAGTGACACTGAACCCTGACTTATGGTCCCAGTAGAACTGACAGAACCTTAGAAACCTACTGGTGTATGAATGTGTGTGTGAATGGCAGAACGTGAGGCTAATCTAAAGCACTTTGAGCCCCATGAAGGTGGAAAAGTGCTATATAAGTGCAAACTATTTACTATTTACACTGACAGGAAGCACAAACCAATGGATTTATTTAAAACATTTTAAAGTCCAACTTCATTTTCAAAATCAACAGGGTCCGTTAAATTAGATGGGAGCTTAAAGGCAATAATTTATCAAATACACTAATTGTAACTGCTATTAACAGGTGCTACAGCAGGGGTGTCAAACTAATTTGAGTTCCAGGGCCACATTTAGCTAAATTTTAACTGAAGCTGTGAAATATTAATATAATAATACATAAATAATGTCAACTCCGAATATTTCTCTGTATTTTAGAGTGACAAAAGTCAAATTAAATGATAAAAATCTTTACATTAACATGCTATTCTTTCAAACAATGTGAATAAAACGAAACAAATTAAAGAATAAACCTAATTTTAATAATTATGCTTTTGTTTATCATTTCCACGTGTTCATTATAACTTACAGATCATAGTGGATCTATAAATATTTAAATATTTAATCAGGCAGGTGATTCTTAAAATTGCACACTTCTTCATATATTTGTTCAAGACTATTTAAATATTTTAATATTTAATTAGTGTAAATATGTGAAAGTATTTACATTTACAAAGAGAAAAATTTGGAGTTGTGATTATTTATAGATTATTATGATAGTATTTTACTGGTTCTGAATTGATCTGAATGTGGAACCTGAACTAAAATTATTAATATTTTAATATTTATTTTTGCATTTCACAAATTCATCCCAAGGGCTGTATTTGGCCCCCGGGCCTTATGTTTGACACCTCTGAGCTACAGTTAAAGAAAACAGAGCAAGGCTTTGAGCTAAGGGTTATAAATACTGCAGTTTTTTCACTGTTGGACTCTATACAAGTTCTAGGTTTTGTCGTCTGTTATTTTGTGCTACAAAACCGTCAACACATCATGTGACCATCATACAGAAGTGCGTTTATTTGTGTATTTCAGAGGAGTTACTCATAATTTGATGCATGAGAAGGTAGACTGTTCACATACAACAGTCGCACCAGCATTCTGTACATATTTGAGTAAGAAAAACAGATGGTGCTAATGTCCAGAAGAAAGCAGTGAACTCACAATTGAGTTATTTTCTGAGTCTGTTTATCGTTCTTAAATCTAAATCATACTCCTACACCTCAGCAGAACCTGTAAAAGCCTCCAAAAAACACTTTCATTACTTATATAGTAATCATGAAATTAATAAATTAATCTAAAAAGTGTCATTTTGAATTAATCACTCTTTTAATGTGTTATTTTGACCATATTTAAAACATAATAATCAGTTCAGGCTGGGTTTTCTATCCTTAAAGGTGAGAACAGTTTGATTGTAATTTCCTAATGTGGCGATTTCACTAAAGGCCTGCAGGATGTCTTAAATGTACAACTGCCATAGCGTGCCCCCGTATTTAATGAAGACAATGAATCCTGATTGGGTTTGGGGCACTGGGAGTTGAGCAATGTTCAGGAATAACACTAAATTAGAGAGATTCTTTTTCAGGGCAATTAAGCTTTAATGCTGCGAGATTTTAACAGATTGATGATGGTTATATTTATACATCTGAAGTAAGATTATAAAATAATAATTTATAGAATCAGTTGGTCCATGTAGTGGATCTTAAATGGAAACAAAACGGCTACGTATGTAAGATATAATTTTATTTTTTTCATTTCTCTATTTATTTGCACCAAAGAACAACAAATAAAACAACAAATATGCAATAAAAAAACAAGAGTGCAGGAGGAGCAAAGAAGCCACACAAGGCTTATACAATGTCCTCCTAGAAACTAGGGAATATTAATCATAAGGCTAATATAATAAATTAGATAAATAAAATCTACATAGAACAAAAGTGATTGGTATTGGAGTATAAGCAAACACAATACTAAAGTGACAAATATATAAAAGTACATGAAAGTAATATATACTATCAATCAATACAACTGGAAATGTACACAGATGAATGTATGCAAATGTAAGAGTGATGCATCAGGAGTGAGGAAAAACAAGAAGAGCAAATTAAGAGTGATTGTTTAGCAGCCTTTTTTTTCATAATATTAACAGTGACTTGCAGTTCTGTAATTTTATATCTACACAATTCCAAATGTGTGGACATCTGAACATCATGGAGAGTTTGTTAATTTTGAAATACTGTAAAAGTAATAAAAATAATCCTCTGCCAAATTGGCTCCGGGCAGCAACTTTAATGTGTGCCAACATCCGACAGGAGTAATAAAAATGTGGGCAGAAATAGAACTGTTACAAAACAACCACATTCAATTAGGATATTGTGATTCTATTATTGTCAATCCATGTACGTGTGTTCCTTTTACTTTAAGCAGTGGGTAGTGGGTAAAACTTCTAGGCCTCTTGACTCATTTAACGCTTGCCATCTTTTTCGGTCTAATTATAACGCCTTCATACATACACCTACTCTTGTCATTCATGTTAATTTAATGTTAAGAATAGTAGCTTGCTTTTTTTCTTCTCTAAATCTCTAAAAGTTTAATTTTTTTCCAGCTTCATAATTCATCTTCCATGTACTGTCATTAACTTTATTTTCTATTTCTGTTTTCGTCAGCATCACATCATGTCACACTAGTTTTGGTGACTCTCGACTTGTTGCTGTTGGACTCTCAGACAGATACGTTCTCGCAGATCGCCATAAATAAGATCTGCTTCACCATTAGAACAGACCAAACATTTATCAATAATCACATGAGCTGATAGTAATGCCTCTGAACTACGCACTATCCTATTCTGTTGCTCGGTTAGAATTGGCGTTCCCTCCCGCACGTCGCCCCATCTCCATCCATCCAACCGACAGCCAACATCAATCAATATAGCCCCATCTCTCCGATGGATTAATAGTTATTGGACTTTTACATGGTGGGCCGTATCTTGTGATCTGTGAAAGGTAATGATGTCTACCACTGTCTCCATGTGATGCTACAGGCTTGGCCAGATTTGCAACAATCGGTTATCTCAAGGTTAGACAAAGTGTGTGCACCATGCATGTGCATCTATCACACCGTCTCTTCATAAATTAGTCCTACCAGTAAGGTCAGTCTGTGTATGTTTTGATCATTTCATATTCAATTTGAGGATTAAATAATGAAAAAGTTATTTCATTATTCATGTAGCCCAGTCTGGTTATCGTCAGTTATTACATGTATGCTTCATAGGTAGGGGAGGCGGGGCTAAAAGAAGCTGAATAAACATCCTGGAGTTTTTGTTTTTCCACATTATGTTCGGTAAGTCGGTGCACGGCCGCAAATTTGGCCACACGCCGACACGGTTAGATATTTTACAGGTTTTATGGATTTTTTATTTTTTTTTTTACATCTGTGGTGCCATTCATAAATAGTGTATATCTTTATGCATCTGTTTGTCAGACATGTGGACGGATAAATCGGTATAATATAATTTGTCCTTCACATTAGCATACCGTACATATACATACATCCCTGCTTTCATTTACTCCCCTATGGCATTGACACGCACATGCACCCCTGGCATACAGAACACAACTGTGAGGACGATGTTATTGAAAGAGCTTCCTTAAATGCCACAAATAACATTCAGGTTTAACATAAGATAAGAGCAAATATTTAGGTTCAAAACTTCAACACTTTTGGATTCATTCAAATCAGCCCCGAAGCACATGAGCTGTTTCCAGTATTGACATCCACTGTATATTCTGACTTATTGAGTAAAAGAGGTGAAGGCACCGAATCCATCCAAATTACAGAGCAGATATGATAAGAATGAAAGAAAAGAAAAATGAGTTTTCCTCATAATTTGTCATTCGTTGTGTCTTGTTATATTATATTACTATTCTCTTGTGTCTAAGGCAGCATGTAGTTTGAACTAGGGTTGGCTGATATGAAATTATATTATTGCAATAATATTTTCTGTATTGATTGATATTGATATTTAACCAAATGTGTAGTTTGATAATGTTGGCAATTTGAGGAGTATTATGATAATAACTAAAGGTTAACAAAAGAAGACATTTTCATAAACTCTGTACATTAGCTGTGTTACCATTACCCTCGAAATTCACAAAATGTAAGTAGCGCGGAAAAAAAGTGGTAATAAATAAAAAAACCCAAAAAACTCAAATATCGATAAAACTTTTTTAAGACATTTTGATATTCTATTATGTGGCAAAGGCGCAATGGAAAAACTTTTTCCACAATTATACGTCACAGGATGTGAGTTACATGGTCACATGATCACTTGAAAATGGCGCAATACACAAGGACAGAGGAGGAGATGGAAAGTTTTCTCAAAATAGAAAATGAGAAAAACACAACTGCCATTTTAGAGATGCCAATCAGCAGAGAAATGCAGCGTGCTATCAAGACATCGAAAGGTCCGCCATCCATAATCTTGGAAATGAAGAGAGTTGACAATTAAGGACAAAATGACGATTGAGAAAAATATATAAAAGACAAAAAAAAAGAGAAAACTGTGGTATGAAGATGGAATGGATTTTGTTTATATGAAAAATAAAGGAAGAAATGTGCAATCCTTATTCTCATTTATTGTATGGACATGTGATATACTTTTCTCTTTGACAAAACCCAATAAAAATGTTATCAAAAAAAAAAAGAAAAAAAAAAGTCCATCTTCCAGCAATGCAATCTCATGGGATGATATTTCACGAGTGTTACGACATTCCTGCCTGGAACAGCCGTTAATGGAAACACATTCAAAGCGCAAATATACTTTGTCAAGATTTTAGGAATATAGCTATTGTTTTGTGAAATACTGTAATGTATTAAAAAAAAAAAGAAACATTCTGTTTTAATATTTCTGCTTTCATACATTTTTATATATTTGACTTGCCCTTGGTGGGGATTTAAGAGTTCACTAGAAGCTTCATCGTTTTTGTCCATGTCAAGAAACTCTGACAAGAAGCTAGAATAGATCAGTGTCTGAAAATGAGAACATGTATAGATGTGCTGTAAATAGTACACAGCCTTCTGGTGATTTACTCCACAAACAGAAAATGTATTTGCATATGATGCTTTGTGGATGTAGCTTTTTTTTTTTCTCCCTTCTTCTTTTTAACAGGATGTTGGATTTATCCATATCGAGTAAAGCTTTTCATCTCTATTGACTTAAATTTTAGAATAATACTATTTTAAAACGCATTACACAGAGATATCGCAGACTCTATTTCTAGCATTTATTCCGGTGCGAGACACAGTATTTTTGTAAGTTTTCTTTGTAGTCATTGCTATTGCTTTGTTTCATATCTCATCAAATACTGCTTTGTTTTTCTTCTGGCTTCTCAATTATTTATTTATTTCTTTATTTTAGCATTAATTCATCTGTTCAGGCACTAGTTTATCTGCGCACTCCACACCATCATCTCTACCTGGTGATTTGTACTTTGACTTATTTCACACATGCTTTTTAATGCATCTGTCAGAACCCAGCAATTTTCTCCAGTAGTCAAGAGTTTGTTTTGCTGTATGCTTCCTCTGGTATACACTCCACTCAGATAGTGTGTCTGTGTGCACCAAGGAAGATTGACAGGAAGGATAACCTTGTAGTATGAATGTCAAAGTGAAGATACCTCTGCCATGTACATGTGTCCAGAATGGGAGAGTGGGAGGCCCCTCAGGAGCCATCCTACTATATATTTTCTTGTAGCCTCAGGCAAACCACACTGCACCGCACAAATGGTAGAGCATGCAAACATTTATAATTACCAAATTACAGTCAAAGATCATTACTGCTCAAATACCATGTTTGCTTCCGGTTGATCATTGATGGGACTGAAGTTGTAAATGTGGGCTTTGCAAAGTCAGCACATTTGTTCTCTTATCAGTTCCTTAAAGTTGTCATTCTGCTGAAAACCACTTTTCCATGCTCCTTTTGGAATCTGATGGGAAACACATGTTACGTTTGAACGTGGTGTGTTCATAGAAAACAACACAGAGAAACGAGACACTCAGAAAAAGCCTGTCAACAATACGTCATGTGGGTATTGGCGTCACCCACGTGGGGTTAAGCCTGTCCCCCATTGCAGTGAATCTACAACAGAAGACGGTGCCACAGTTGCTGCACAAACTTGGAAAAAAAAGGGCATGTATTCCCTGCGCGTTTTCAAAACAAGTGACGGCACAAAACCTAGCTGGATGCTACTCTGGGATGGTAAGAGTATTAACTTTTATGCGGAGTTACACAAGAATAAAAACTCCCATGTAAACAGGGTTACTGACTAAGGTAAAGGCTTGTTTTTTGGCCACTCAAAGTGCTTTACACTAGTGATCCATTATTTATTCACTCTCACATGCTCCCTCTGGTGGTGGTAAACTACATATGTAGCCACAGTTTTCCTGGGGTAGACTGACAGTGACACTGGAGGCAAAGAGGGTGAAGTGTCTTTGCCCAAGGGCACAATGGACTGAATAGGACAGAGCGGGATTCGAACCGCCAACCCTTCAGTTATTGGACGACCCACTCCAACAACTGTGCCATTTAAAAGAATGAGTGTTGGATAAAGGTAAAGACAACATCTGGGTTCAGAACTTATGAAGAGACAGAAACATTGCAGCTGTGTGGAATTCCCATTTGCACTTTGCAACAACATTTCTGAAAAGGCCCAAGTGATGGTTCAGTTTGTTATGTAAACAAGTGGACTGCACTGCAAAAGAAAAAAAAATGTTTTTACACAAAAAGAAACTGTCAGCTATAATTACCAGAACAATATTGTAAAAAAAACTGCTCAGACCATAAACATATTTACAGAATAACATGTAAATGTAACACTTTAAACATGCAGATTTCACTGTAAATATCCACAGTAACTGCCTCTGCATGGTCTAAATCCACCAGGACTAAACTGGGGGTTTCTGCAGGACCACTTGGACCAGCCACCTGTTGTTTTACCTGTTCAAAATCTTAAATTCTTAAATGTGTAATTCTCCCTTTTTTTTTTAAAAAAAAAAGAGCAAATATGCTGTGGTCCTGCAATGAAAACAGCACCACATCGATTTTCAATATACGGTTTGATTTTCTACAAACAATAGAAATGCATAATTTCTACATAAAAAAAATGGTTTTATGAACATACTCTTCCTTTAAAAAACTACAGCTACATTTGATTTAATTATTAGTACAAAAATCCTCTCAAATCAACGACTTTTCCTTGTATTTTCACTTAGGTTTTTTTTAAATGCAATTTTAGAACTTTTTTTGTTAATTCTACAGTCATTTTTTGCAGTGTGTGTTCATAATGGAGTCATCTTCAAAGTTGTTCACCATTATTGAAATGATTCAGGTGTGTAGAGTAAGAAAAAAAAATGCAATCATAATAATTGGGATATCACTGGGGTTTTACAAGTTTGAACATTTGCGATGAAAGTCATATACTGCTGGTATTTGGTAATTGAGGTACATTATTTTAATATATACATTTTAATAACATCTATACATACACTCTTTTATTAACACTGTGCATACATTATTGAATAACACCTATATATACATTATTTTAATAACACACTATACATACACTATTTTAATGACTATATAATTTATTAACACTATATATACATTATTAGTTGATTCTCAGCACTAATTACACTTGGGACCTCAAGCTCAGGTCTGATCATCCTGCAGCTGGCGTATAGTGTTAAAGGCCGAAACGCCCCATGAACCAGAGGAACACGACTGATGATGCGTACCCATAAATTCACTATTTACCATTTACCCTAAGGTCCACCAGTTAATTGTATGTGCTGGCCCATCCCTTATCAGCATATACATGTCTGTATTTGTGTGTGTGTGTGTGTGTGTGCTTTCATAGCCATGTGTGTCTATAGCCTCAGAACTATTTGTGTGTAGTCTTGTGTCGAATACCAACCTGTGTTTAGAATTTCAGTAGAATCTGACAGCAGAGTTTTTTGGTTTTTTTGACTCTGTTTGAATGTCTGAAAGCATCTTATGAATGGAATATTTAGATTTCATAGAAGCATGTACAAGTCTGTGTTTTCACTTTGCATTTTTGTTTTGTGTAGTTCTTAGGGGAAAGTTGACATCAGAGGACTGTTTACATGTATCCATTGATTAAGTGCAGTAAATATTGGAGGATGTTGTCATGTACGTTATAGTTAAAAGGTGTTAAATTATTCAAAGGAATGCCTTGCATGTTCAAATAGTTCCTCTGTGGTCATGTATACAAATAGGTCATTTATACTTTATGAGAAACACAGACGGAACCAAATGCAATTTTTCAAGCCGGATGATGTAAAATTTGTGCAACAAGCTATTCAGGGGAATATAAACCTTAAGTTATTCCACTGCAACCTCACTTGGCCCTGTAGTTTAAACTGTGGTCAATCTCATGAGACTCAACTAACTCCAAGTTACCTTTGTCTCACAAAGCTGGTCTGTTCTCCACACTTGGTTTCACCTAATTTAAGTGCTGTGCCAGCAAAGGATAAAAGCTTGGCCATTCTGCTGCTCAGGGAGGGAAGAGGGTTATGTCTGTGTGGAAGTGGTATGGGTCTGAAAGCCAGTTAGAATGTGCACCAGAGCATTTGAAAGAGAGACAACATCCCCTTAAGTATTTCACTACGTCAGGGATCGAGATATAGAAAAATACACCTAGTTTGTTCCTGCCTAGCGTGAAGAGAAAAAAAAAAAATACAAGGTAAGGCAAGTTTATTTGTATAGAAAATTTCATGGACAAACTGAAAGAAAGAGCCATGTAAATATAGATGCATTTACGGAAATTAAAACATACTAGAATGTAAGAGTGACAGCACGTACTATGCAAAGAAATAAGAGTTCCAGTGCAGTACAGGAAATTAATAATTGTTTGTTTTTAATGAAAGGCAATGGAAATAGAAAAGTCTTCAACCTTGATTTAAAAGAACTCAGATGTACAGCAGAACCATATTTTTCCATTGAGTTTGTTCAATATATGTGAAGGGTATATACTGAACCCTGTCTCCATGTTTAGTTGTGGTTCTAGGAACAAGAAACAGATGTATTCCAGATGTACTGGGGGCTCTTGGTGGTCCATAACGCACCAGAAAATCAGAAATTAAATGTACCCCTAGCTTGGTACGATAAGGTCACAGACTATTTTACAGAAAAGGAACGAAGGCAGAATTTACATAGAAATTAATTTATCCATTTTATGATGTAAGCCTACAATGAGCTTCCCCTGTTTGAAAGACCAGCGGCCGCCACTGATTCCTAATAACAATGGAAACTGATCCCAATGATAAAGCTTGGCGGTAAAATACATGTCTAAACACAAATCTGATGCAATGTTAAAAACGAGTCTTAACCATAAATCCTGCCCATAAATGTGCACCTAAACATATGCACTTGTTCTTCTTCACAAAGACAAAAGTACAATAACTCAAACACCAGTAACCCAGAGCAGAGACCCCCCCCCCCCACTTCCCTCCACTAACATCACACACAAATAGAATGGGATCCATATATTGAATTATTATGCTCTTGTGTTTCATCCCAGCTCTGGCAATTTCAGACCTCATTCCCACCACAATGGAACCCAAATTCTGATTTATTCTTCTTCCTGATTGTATCATTATAAATCCCACTTTTACACCATTTCATTCAAATTTTATGAGCTGTGGGGCCTGTGACTCATTTGACCATAAATTCAGCACTCATATTATTCTGTTTTTTTTTTTTTTACAACAGTGGTTTTGTCACAGACTTTTTGTTTATTCCTTCCTCCCCTCTTACTCTTTGTGTCTTTTGCCGGTCTCGTCATGCACAGCACAAGAATGCTGATCATTTTAGCTTTTGTGGCTGAGTGTTCATGGAAGATAAAGTGTGAATGTGTTACATGTGTGTCGACTGAGTATTTGTGAGAAACAAAAAAAAAAAAAATGAGCAGAAGTGCCATGGAGATCTTAACACTTGTGTATCATGTCAGTTTGAGAAGTGATGCATCTAATTAGCTCTTGTAGAAAAGGACCGAGGCTTAGAAAGTAGAAAATGAAAGGGAACTTTATCCTCTATTTTATGCCGTCTCTGCCTTCATTTTCTTTCTTTTCCTCTTTGTTCAAACACCTTCGCAACATCTCAAATGAACTGAGTACTTCTGTTTTCTACCTACTTAATCCCACTTAAATCTGTCTTTTCTTCTCTTCTCTCCTACTTTGACTTTCAGATTCCTCCCCCCCTCAATCTTACCAAAGCTTAGTGACCTATATCACTCATGTCCTTCCACTTGCTACACATACAGTACAGAACGAGAATGTCCACGCGTCCACATGAGATGCGCTAAAAAAAAAGAAGAAAATTGTAGAAATTGCACAAAAGAGTATGAAAAGAATGAGTGAATCTCCTTGCATATTTATGATGAAAAGTTTCAATCATATATAACATGCTTTCCTGGGAATGCTGTGTAACCATGGAAACCTCTCATCATTCAGCTCAAAGGGAACGTGACACTACCTGCCCCAGGACAGTGACTAAATAAACTGAAAAACAAAATTAACAACCAAAGTTTTAGTATCAAATTTATGCAGAGATCTTTTTTTTTCTCATTAGAGTGTACAACAGTCTGCCTCCTCCCAGAAACAAACTGTATTTTGCATACATTTCTTGCAACATCATTGACAAAAATTATAAAATCTGGGGAAGAGGAGGCTTCTGAGGATTTCTCAGCCTGTATTTTGTCTGTAATGAGCACTCTCCCAATGCCCCCCACAGAGTAGTGCTTATATGCTTGCTAAATGCTGCATAAACATGGACTTTTCTTTCTCAGAACCAGACACTATTGCTGTACTTTCCCCAAATGTGGGAGTATTCCATCTCAATGGAGAGCTACTCACAACAGTTTTTTTTTTCTTTTTTTCTTTTTTCTAGATACAGTTCTTGAATTTCCTTTAAATTTCTCATTGACTTCACAACTAATTGACAGGGATTGAAAATAGAAAATACATTAACCATCATTTGTGGCCTGGAGCCTATTTTGCATATACTCAGGAAACTTGTTGTGCTATTATTGGTGCAAATGAGATAATCATCTTATGTTAACAGAAGATTATTAGTAAACCTTATTAAATTTGTTATATTGGTTCTCAGATAAACCTTCACCTATCACTGCTGAAATCATAAGCATTATTGGGTGATTTTACATATTATTTCTTCGAGTTGTATTAACTGTATTGAGTTCATAATCAAAGTCAATAAGTATGCTTGTTTATCTGTATTAAAACATGCAGTCGATTGAGCGTCGGCACAATATATACACAATAGTAATATGTGTAGCCTCTGGTTAGTGCCAATTAAAGCGTACAAAATAACGATTCTCATATGCTCCCACCTGTTTGAACAAATACGAATGTATAAAAATGTCCATAAATGAATGCATATGGTTTTTTTTTCCCCCTTCATCGTGAGTATGTACATGAATATGTTTACTGGTTGACACCTCTCCTCATTAAAAGTGAACTGAGGCAGGGCCTGGCTATTTGCTGGTTTGTAATTGATGTGTGCATCTCAGTGGGATACAAGGTTTAATTCCTCAGCATTAACGAATGATATATCACACATTCACACAAACACACTCGCATGAACACAGCAAAGGAGACATAAATCAAAGACTAAGGGCTTGCCACCGCCTGCCTCACCGCAGTGACAATATCATACCAGCTCACTCTACCTCTGTTTTTTTTTTTTTTTTTTTTTTTCTCGGTCTTTCTTTCAATCCCTGTTAATCCCTCTCTACTTTGGGATGCAGTGACACTATCAGCACACACACATCTCCTCTCTCTTCCCCTCAGTTCAATTCACATACTTTGACTGCAATTACAATATCACAGCGCTGCCTGCTTTCTCCCACTCTGACTGACTCTCTCACTCCCTCAATCCCTTTCAAGCTCTCTCTGAACAACAGATGGTCACCTCATCCCTCCCACAGTCATAGGGATAGAGAGCGGGAAGGGTGAAAATGGGGGAGGGGGTAAAAAAGTGGAGCAACCAGCTCAACGTGGGCCTGAGTGAGACGTAAAGGAGGAGGACGTGAAAGATGTGCCAGTGTCTTGAAAAATCTAAGCACACGAGTGTAAAGAAGCAACATATGCCCTTCTACAGACGCACGTACACACTAACTGCACAGATGCACACTCATCCCACCTCATGGCACCGGGTCAAATAATTATTTTAAGCATCATTTACATATGAATCGCTGATAAGAGAAGTTGGGTTGTTGACGGAAGCAAGAGGAGAGGAGGAGGGGGAGAGGATATTGAGGAAGATATATGGAGAAAGAGAGAGCGAGCAGATGAAGGAAAGGCATAGTGGCAGATTGAAGTGCAGCGTAGTGTAGGATGAGATAGAGGTGACGCAAGGTGAATTACAGCGGCACCGGAGAGGGGAAACCAGGCCAAGCTTCTGTCGCTCTCGATTTTGCTGGCTAGCAGGAATTCTGACCTCCCCACACCCCAGCTCCCAGCTCCCCCGCCTCCCGCCCCCCTCCATAAAACCCGGTCTCTCTATTCCCTGTCTCCCCTCAAAATTGGTATTCATGGTCTATTGTGGTCACTACATAATTGAGCTGCTATCAGTAGTACAGAGTGATGACAGAGGAGGAAAGAGCGTGAGCGGAAGAAGAGCGGTAGCCTATCATCGCACTAAAGCATAATATAGAAGGGAGGTGCTCGATTTAATAGCATATTGTTGTTGAAAGCCCAAATATGACAAAATTGAGAGGAAGAAAAACACGGTTCCATGGCTACTGGTAGAACGACGACTGCTCCTAAGATGATCATTAATTCTAAAAAGGTTTAGAGATACACGATGAGCAAAGAACTTTACTCAAAGAACTTTCAGAGGAATAAACTGAAGGAAACATACCACACATGGACACACACACACACACACACACACACACACAAGCTATCTCTCCTATAGCCATTTACCTCATTATGAAGGAGGTACCACTCTGACTGAAAAAGGAGCAGGTGCTAACTGATAACGTCCTCCTTAGCAGCACCTCATAAAGACTGAATAAATAGATGGAAATAGGAGAATGTACGTTTTTCTTTTGTGATATTTAATTGTTTTTATTTATATCTATGAGCCACAAGGATTCAAGTGAACTGTACTAAATAACTGTAGAATTAACAGAAGAAAATGATGAAATTGCAACATAAAAAAAAAATGTTTACAGATGATGTTTACAGAGTTAAAACATCAGTGGTGTTTTATATTGAATATTGCATTTTACAATAGTATCTATTTTGGTCAGAAAAAAAGATTTTTTTCGCGGTTTCTGATGCCATTTCCGGTTAGTGCTAGCCTAGCCGCCCTAGAACCACCTAGTTACGCCCAATATAACTTTTGGCTAGATTTCTCTGAAACTGGCTGATGAATCACTGTGAAGTATAGAGCCAGAGGGTGGACGTAACAAAGTCACACTGCGATGTTTCAGACAGAAACAACCACAGAAGAACAACAACAACAGGTGGTGATTTCTTTTTCTCAAAGATGAGTGAAGAATGTGACAAAACGTCAGCAATCTTTAAATCCTTTTAATAGAAACAACACTCATTAAGCTCCATAATCCACCATTTTGTTTAGTCATTCCTAACTTTCTCCGGACTTTTCTGTGAACTTTCCAGCGCTCTAACTATGTCATCCTAATGATTACGCTGATTGGTTGTAGTACCGTCCTATTGCATACAGAGGGATTTGAAAGACAACCTTTTAGCCCCGCCTCCCCTGACTATGAGGTGTTCCTATACCTATACATGTAATGAATAGGGATAGCGTGGCTAGGCTAGGTAAGTGCGGCAGGCAGAATCAGATCCAGTATTGGAATTGGAATAGCACTTACCTGCTGAAAAATGTACACTTAGTAAGTATGGAAGGTGTGGAAGTGTACTCATGACAGTATTTTTTTTGGAAAACCTGTGATGCAACATTTAACACTGTATTTTAGGTATCACTAATATGGACCACAGTGTACTGTAACTGTTGGAGAACACAGTGGTATCCTACAGAAGCAACAAAGTAAAACAAGTTGAATAAGTCATCAAAATGGTTTGGACTGAGGCAGTTAAAAACTGAAGATGAGGGATTTTGGTAGTGTAGATTTTATTTTATTATATATTTTTTAGTCATAGCTGTCAACGTTTTGTATGTTGGATTTTTGGTAAGAGGGTAATTAAGTTTCCCTATTATTACCATGAACACTGCAACATTCAGTCGTACTGCCTAAAGCTAAGACACAATGATTGGTAGAGAGCATTCAGTATTCACTAGAGAAATTGGCCTGTCATCTTGTCATATCTACCACAAATTTTACTGACACAAAATGATGATGTATACAAGATCCTGCGAAGGGTAAAGGAGAGGTCTCTAATATGTATTCTGGTTTCAAAAACAGCACTGAATAAAAAACTGATGAGAAATGTAATACCCCACTATTGAACTGAGGATACTGTAATGGGAATTTGAGGGTCTTAAATCTTAAAAAGAGACATTTCTATTTAAAGTAACATTTTGCAGATTTGGGGCCACGTCCAAAAATTATTTTTGTAATTTTTTCAGACACAAAACCGGTGCACAAATGAAAAAGATATATTTTTATATTAAGATACATAATGCATTATGTTACATAGGTGATTCTGGTTAGTCCTGTGATGTATACGTATAATTAAAAATAATAAGAATTAAATAAAACAAAAATATATATTAAAAAATGTTATAAAAAAAACAAAAATATCAGGAATAACTAAAAATTGTATAAATTAAAATGAATGAAAAAAACATTTACAATTTTAAAATATTAATTAAATTAAAGACCAATTAAAATTAACTAAATAAATACATAAATATAAATAAATAAATTCTAAAAAGTTATCAAAATAAAATACAAATATATACAAATAAAAACTAAATAAATAAAAATAATTGCAGTACCTGCGATGTAACTATTGTGCACACATACATTGCGATGTCAGTATATATTGTGTTGCTCTAACACTAGGGAATATTCAAACACTGAGAATAAATTGTGTCTAAGCCTCATCACACAGAAACATCTATTTCACAAAGAGCTGTTCAGTCGGTTGAGGGGCGAAGGTTAACTGAGCAACATCCTCTGACTCACTGTGTCTCTGTATCTTTGTTTCACCAAATATTCAGGTTTTAGAGATTTGAACGATTTAATTTCTGCCTTTAATGATTTCAGTAGAAAATCTTTAGTTCAACATCAGAAGGGTCAGGTGGGTGCATATGTTATTTCTGTGTTTTGGGTACTTAAGTAAAAAAGCACTGGTGGGCTGACTGCTTTATTCCTTTTTTCATCTATTTTCATTATCCCACAATCCCAAAATGTAAGAGTTCCAGACCACACAGCATCAGTGACCATCCTGACTGATCTCCTGTTAATGGAGTTACAGCTGCTGTGCTCCGTCTAAATACGCATAAACTCCTCTGGGATTTGAAGACATCATGACATGCATCCCGCTGTGGCACCAAGCAGAACATTGGTGTTAATGTTTCTGCAGATGCATTCAGTGACACACAAGCATTATTTTACGGGTCAGACATCACTCAAACACGTCTCAGATCTGCCTCCATCTTTGAGTAGATTATATTCTAGATGTGAAATACTATAGAGGCATGAATGTTTAACTGTGGACAACTCTGTGTTCATCTTTGCTCATTAAAGACATGCAATCTGAGAGCTGTTGCTATTTTAGACCGGTTTTGGGATGTTGAGAAGGAAAGTACATGTGCAATTAGAAGATGCAAGCCATTCTTTTTTCCCACAATCTCTTTAATGAGTTTCTGCAGATAATGTGATAGGATACATTCATTCCACTTAGTGACAAACTGTCTGCATTTTGTTTTCCAAAAGATAAAATGGGCAAAAAAACAAAAGTTATATATATATATAAGCCATTCTTTTTGGGTCTGACTCTGATGACCTGAACATGTTGATCCAATGTTGGATTTACTTAGTTTAGACATATCTGGCTATTGAGTGATTGATTGATTTTACTTGACAATCTGAGTTCTTAAATAAAAGAAAATACACGATCCAGTTTAAAGAGTCAGGATAGCACAACAATGTTTTCGCTGGAGTCTGTCTGTCTGTCTGCAGCATTACTCAAACGTTATGGATAAATTTTGATAAAATTGTTCAGCATGTGTTGGGAGTGTCACAAGGAACAAATGATAAAATGTTGGTGGTGATCATGAAGGGACACTCCCAACACATCCTGACCATCTCATCAAAATCCATCCAGAACTTTTTGAGTAATGTTGCTGACAAACAGACAGACACACAGACAACTCCAGTGAAAACATAACCTCCTTGTTTGGACCTCTCTTCATTCAGAGGGGAGAGGTCTGCCTTGGCGGAGGTTTGCACTCTGAGTGCTTCTCTAGTTTTCATTGTGGTCTTTAGACGTTGGATGGCAGCAGATGTTAAAATGTCAACAGTGTCACGCTGATATGACTAAACCGACTGGTCTTTGATCCATGTTTGCAAAGCACGTTTAAAACCATCTGAGTTGGTACATTACCTGGTAACTTATTCCACATACTAGATGCTACCTGTAAAAACCCCTGCTGCAGATTTCCTCTTATGAATATCAGATTGATTTAAATTAGATTTTAGCTCCAAATGATATAGTTCTTACCTACCATTAGGAAATGACCACTGTCTGTCTACAGTGTTTTACATCAGCAGACGTTTGATCAGCAGAAATGACTTTATTGCTGATGTCGGTACTTGAGTTATTGCTGCCTGATTGTGTTCAATAAAGAATCTATTGGGACTAATTACATGGGGCTGAGATTGAGTATTGATAATGCTTTGTGCCTAATGATGTGCGAGAAATTTTGATTACGTGGATGTTGTGTGTGTGTGTGTGTGTGTGTGTGTGTGTGTGTGTTTGAGATGGGAGAGAACGGCGGTTTTGCTTCTGAAGAGTATGGCATCCGGCATGTGGGTGTGTCTGTTTTCCTCCTGTTCTTTATATGGTTCAGTTTGTCTGACTCCAGCTTTTGGTGATGGACAGTTGGAAGTGAAAAAGGCCAGTTTTAATTTGCTGCTTGGATACCCACCTCAGCTTTTCCAGGGACACTCCGTTTACTACCTCTTCAGTCAAACTAACAGACTTTAAAACGCACACACACACACACACACACACACACACACACACACACACACACACACACACATGCACTGTTCAGACACACTTGCATAGAAATCTGTGCAAATACACAGCATGGGTGCAATCCTCACACTGACACATATATATGCATATGCACATTTATGGAGATAACCACCCACTACGCAGGAAGCAGATGAAACTTTGTACACAGACAGACATGGAAGGATCTCTGCAGATGCCGCATTTATCTCCAAGGATGTCATTACTGCTATCTAGACTTTTCTTACTTTAAAGAAATACAAACTGGACTTTTTTTTTTTAAAGTTCCTTGAAATAAACTTGTTCCACATGAAAGTGAGGAGGCAGAAAAGCTTGGTCTCCAGGTGAACTGGACAAAGACTAAATACATGCATGTCTGTGAGGGCCTGGATCCACCCCCCATACTAGTTGGCAATGACACCGTGGAGCTGGTGAAGAACTTTATTTATCTGGGGTCCCAGGTGACTAACAACGGAGACCTCAAGGCAGAGATCTTCCGCAGGAGAGGCCTGGCATCCTCTGCTTTACCACATTTATGGCGACACAACATCTGTCAAAGGACGAAGATGAGAAGATATAACACGAGCGTACTCTCCATTCTCCTGTACGGTTCTGAAACATGGTCTTTGAATAAGACCCTGGACACAAGGGTTGAAGGCTTTGATAGTAGGGCTCTCAGAACTATAGAGAACGTCAGGTGGCCCCAGCGAATTACTAACAAAGAGCTTAGAGCCACACAGACCAGCCCAGACCAGCCCAGACCAGCCCAGACCAGCACAGACCAGCCCAGAGCCACTTTCCTGGCTGCAAAACGCTGCATCAGCTGGTTCTGTCATGTTCACCACCATCCCCTAGACCAGTGGACCCCAACCTTTTTATTACTGCGGACTGGTCCACGTTTGACAATTTTACCACCGACCGGGGGGTTACGTAGATTGTTTATATTGGTCGCTGATGATTAATTCATATTTCTAGTAAAACTATTGGTATTGTCTGTTAAAAACTTTACTTTTCTTGGAAGTTGGAGACTCTTCTTCTGTCTCTTCGAAAAAAAACGTTGTTCCAAAAGCATGTGTTTTTTACTGCTAACATGTGGGTTACATTTTTGACATTCAAGTTTTTCAAAATAAAATATTGTTCAGACTTGAATAATAAATACAAGAGAAATAATTAATTGATTAATTAATTATTGGGCGGCTGGCGGGCCGGCACCAATTGATTCACGGACCGGTACCACTGCCCTAGACCACCCCACAAGAGCCATTGTGAATTTCGATCCAAAAGCAGCTGGCTGGGGAAGACCTCGAGGAAAGCCACGCACCAGATGGTTCGACATTGTGGAGGACGACCTACAACAACGTGGACTTGCCTGAGCTGAGACGGTGGAGCTGGCCCACATTGGCCCGCGTTAGAGACGGCTCGCACTCTTATCCTGAACAGAGCATAAAAGAAAAAAAAAAGAAGAAAGACATGAAAGTAAAAATAAGGAGGAAAAATAGCAGATATAAGCAGAGGACAGAAGAAGTTAAAGGGGCAAGAAAACATCAAAAGACAAAGTTTAGAAACAAGATGGAGAATACATTAATGAACAACAAACAAACAAGAGGAGGAAGACGATGGGAGGCTGTGTCGAGACAATGTGCCTCTACTGTCGGCACCACAGCAATGAAGCCACCCTGGAAGTCTGGAGTATCAGGATATGAAAGATGATTTTAATGCAATATGCTAGGTACATAGTGCATGAACTCCCTCAACTAATAGACTGATGAGAAAAGGCAAACAGATTAAACTAGTTCAAATTTGATTTTTAAAAGCACATTAGTAGATAGTCCCCAAAGTTTTATGTCTGTGTGTGTGTGTGTGTGTGTGTGTGTGTGTTTCAGAGTTTTCCCATAGTGTAGGATTATTATGCAGTCATTCTGGGTTTTTATACAATTGCTTAATCTATCACACAGGTGTCAAACATAAGGCTCGGGGGCCAAATCTGTCCCTTGGGATGAATTTCTGAATCAATCAATCAATCAACTTTATTTATATAGCACATTTATAAAGATCCACAGGGGAAGCCCAAGTACTGTACAGAAAAAAAACAAGGAAAATAAGTTAAAAACACACAATAATAAATAATAAATAATTGTGTTAATAATAAAAGACAGATTTATGTCCGCTCAGTGTTTGCAGATGCCAAATAAGAGAGGTTTACGAGTTAAAAGCTAAAGAAAAATAATGAGTTTTTAACTGCGATTTAAAAACTGGGAGAGAAGAGACCCAGTGGGAACTCATTCCAGTGTTTTGGAGGAATAGTTCCGAACGCTCTGTCACCTCTAAGCTTCACATGAAATGCAAAAATAGACATTAAGATATTAATAATTTTAGTTCAATTTTAATAATTTAATTCAAATCAATTCAATCTGAATTGGGTCAGACCAGTAAAATACTGTCATAATAATCTATAAATAATCACAACTACAATTTTTTTCTCTTTGTAAATTTAAATATTTTCACATATTTACACTAAAACAAAATATAATTTCACAACATATTTGAATAATCATTAGCAAATATATGAAGGAGTTGAAGATGTTTTCTCAAGAGGAATCAGTGCGATTTTAAGAATAATTTGCTTGAGTAAATAGTTTGTGTATTTATGGATTCGTTATGATCTGCAAGCTATAATGAACATGTGGAAATGACAGAAGCATAATATTGTTAAAATTAGGCTCATTCTTTCATTTGTTTCATGTTATTCACATTATTTAAAAGGATAGTTTGTCAGTGTAAAGAAATATTTGGAATTGACATCATTCATGTATTATTATATAATTATTTCACTGGTTCGACCCACTTTAGATCAAATTTAGCTAAATGTTGCTACTTTAACAACCCTGATCTATCAGGTTCTCAATGATTCTAGTACTTATCTAAAATAGTTGTGATTTTATTTTATTTTTTTCTCGGGTGCTCTACTAATGGACAATCTACAGCACAATCCTCGTACAAATGTATTTACCGTCTGTCACTCACCTCGTATGTTTTACATTATAATTGAATTTCAATGGTGATGCATAATCTCTGTAGCCAGCTGTAATCACACACATACATATCCTGCTGGTCTGAGCTTTTCTCATTATATAGCGGGTGGATAAAATCAAATAAACAGGTCAATAAATGATCTCTCTCTACAGGCTAACTCAGACTAACTTTTTGTGTCTTGTAAATTCCTGCTCTGGCTTTTCCTGTTTGAGTCCTTTCAGCTCATGTGCTTCAGCAGACGGGCAGATGGTTTTGAGGATAGACAGACAGACAGATTTGAACAGGAGGTCAGAGTCAACTATTGACTGGAATAAATGCTTAAAAGCTCTGACACAAATCTCACTTTTTATTTAGATTCCTTCTAATGCAGCTTTACCACTAATACAGTGTGATGCCGCTTCAGATTTTTTTCTGTTTGTGACCAGATTGTTCTGCGCTAAGGACAGTTCCCTACTTTACATACATCTTTTAAAGCAGATGCTGGACTGGAATGGATGGGAGTCGGGACTAAGGGGCAGGATTAAGGTCCAGACGTTCTGAGCAGCTGCAGATTCTGTTGTTCTGGTCTGAAATATGACACTTAAAAAAGCATATATCATTGGACATATTTCTTCATAGTGTGCTTTTATTTTTATTTTTTTTTCTTTCATGTGGAGTGTTTTGGCAAATCTAAGCACCACGACAATAGAATATAATTTTTTTTAAATTTATTATATTCGTCTGAACGTGATTAGAGTACTCACTCATTCAATACTGTTTACTTTACTCAAAGTTTCCTGCAGCACAAGGATGAAGTATAGTTTTTTTTATTGCCTCTGCCAAGGAGGTTATGTTTTTGTTAGTTTGTCTGTCTGTCTGTTAGTTAGCAAGATAAATCAAAAAGTTATGGACGGATCTTGATGAACTTTACAGGGTAGGTTGGTAATGGGGGCATCTGGAAATGATTAGATTTTGGTGGTGATATGGGGTGATATATATTTGGATGAAATTTTCAGGATGTGTTGAGAGTGTCACAAGGAACAAATGATTAAATGTTGGTAGTGATCCGGAAGAGATCCTGGATTCTGGATCACTTTGAAATTTTACATTGTGGTAAATGGAGAATACATTTACATTGTCATTAGTCATTTGTACACTAATACATTAACGGTAAATGCTTTTGATTCCATGAACATTGCACACACTGTTCATCTTTACCTTTGTCACACAATCTACTGAAAAAATAATAAACTTAAACCTAGAGTCGTCCTCGGAGGTTTGGATGTATTTTGCGAGATCTTCTTCTTTCAACAGTGCTGTCATCTTTCAAAAGTGTGAAATTTAACAACTTCCAATGTTACGATCCTCTTTGAAACATCTCATAGTGTCGAAATCACGTCAAACGTCCTGAGCACCGGCCCCGCCCCCCTGTCCTTCGGTCTGTTCCAATCTACCATCATTTAAACAGTTCAGAACCACGGAGAGCTCCTTAAACATTTCTCCGCCTCCTCCTTCTTCCTTGGGCTCATGTTAGTACTCATAATTACATTCTCACACCTTCCCATCTTTACTCGCTCTTCTATTTATTTATTTTTTTAATTTCTTCTCTGTTTTCAACATTTTCTTATCCTTCCCAAAGGGACAAAAACAGTGCAAAGTAGACACAGTAGCACTCACATCAGCTCCTAATTAAAATGCACAGTGCAGCTGGCTGGATATGTGGCAACGATCAACATCACAGACAATTTTTGGTATGCTGGTTTTGCGCTGTGAAGTTTCTTGAGACAGGCTGAGGAGTGATGCAGGAGAATGTCAAAACAGCTACACTGACTTAAATGATTGAAACACCACCAGTGCACAGAGGGTAACGTATACCTACATACACATTTCTCTCCATTGGACCACTGAGGGGAAAAAAGTACCCGAGTCTTGTTACAGTAGGAGCTTGTTCATTATTTATATCTGTCTGCTATAAGACTGCTGGCTTAACTTATACATTCAAGAACAATAAAGTGTTCAGGGAAAAAGGATTGATAGAGATGTTTGCCAGTGCCACAAACTGTCCACCTCATACAGGGTGTGTACCTACTGTGCTTACATCCATAGTGTGCATGTGTTTGTGTGTATGTGGAGTGCAGGAGGGGAAAAATACAAGGGCCTTGTGAGTGCAAAAGAAAAGATCTCGATTCTGTATGAAAAATAAGGCACTTTCCCACACACACACACACACACACACATACACACACACACACACACACACACACTAATCTCTCAGAGACTAGGAGATGCAGAGTGAACGGGTAATTGCAGACGGTTTTTAATTGGTTCAGTGAAAAGCACAGATGTGAGGATTGGAGCACAGAAATGAAGAAAGACACACCGAAAGATGAAAGAAAGAGACGTTAAGTTGTAGACGAGAAGTGAGATAAAGAGATATAGACGGACAGATGGAGAGATTGAACGAGAGGTACAGAGAAAGGCCTAGAGATTGATAGATGATTGAAATAAAGGTGGAAGGGGGGTTATGAGTTTAGCGAAAAGTCCTTTGAGGTTAAACCCAGACGGGTTGTTAAAAGACAGGACTGCCTCCCTGACACTTGGCTTTAACTCACCAGTTACCCTGATGGAAGTATTTGTTTCAGTCTCTTTTTTTTTTTTCCTGACTTTTTTTTTTTTTTTTGTCTTGCCTTGTGATTTTTTTTTTTCCTTCGGTGCTCTGACCTCCTTCCCATCCTCTAATAAAACTACACACACACACACACACACTCATATGTACAATGTACACAATGCACATGTGCACATAACGTTCCAGCAGCATTGGCCCTTCTGTAGCACCAGTCACTGGGGGATTATCCATATCCATTTGCAGAAGACTTGCGTCATGCTTTTCTTCCTGTTGCCCAAAGTCTTTGCTGCTCCATCTCCACAGCAGGGGGGAGCCTCGGTGAGAACCCGCTGGCCTTAAAGATGCTTAACCATGGGAAAGAAGACAATGCTTAATTGGCACAGTTAAGGCAATGAAATCCTATTTATTCATTAGAAAATAACATCTGCGAAAGCTTCAGTCTAAACCCTGAATTTCAAATAGAGGGAGGGAGATTGAAGCAAGAGGTCAATGGATGTCAGTTTATTGTTCTGTCTACAGCTGATCTGATGTCACTTACTTTATATTGTGGTGTGAAACGTGTTTGTCACTAATGGCTCTTCTTTTTGTAAGTTGGAAAACAACTGGGACAAATAACATTTTACAGGAGCGTAAAATAAAGGTGACTCATCTTGTAGCCATCTTGGATCTTCTGTTAGTACAGATGCATTGTGGGTAGTTTTTAGTTCATATTCAAATTCTTATAGCTTTTCAATGCAGTTCTCAAATGTATTGCAGTAACATGATCTTTTCTTGAAATATTATGACTATTCATGATGAAAATAACCAAAAAAAAAACCCTACACTTAATTTGACATATAACCACATACTTGTAGTTGTATTTATTTATGTATTTATTGTTATGTTTTCCTCTAATTCACAGACCAGAATTTTTGGTTGGGCCACATTTCAGTAATGAGATTTTGCCCAGAAATTGTATAAAAAAACTGGAAAATAAAAATGGAATGTTTTAAAATGACCAAGTGTGAAAAACAAAACACACTTTTCTGTACAGTAAAATAATGCTATATATATATATATATATATATATATATATATATATGATTTATTTCATATTTAACCACTAAAACCTCAGGGCCATTGATTTTTTTTTTTTTTAGTTTCATGAGAATCACGCTGTTGGAAACTTTTTGGAGTACAATGGTTGTTTAAAGACTCTTCAATTGCATTTCCCTTGAACATCCTGTCACCTTATTCATATTCCATTATTGCGACTCTGTCACATTTTGTCACTCCTTACAATATAACATTCTAGTCTCATCACTGGAGCGGTGTGCAATCGTGAGCCATTCTTTGCTCAGAATGATCTGATTCAGTGGTGTGTACATAAATACATAATACTCCGGATATTTTTTTGTGCCATTTTACTGGATATTGAGGTAATTCCAACATTCAGTAAATTGACTGAATTCTGTGTTGAGATTCTTCCAAGAGCATAGAGGTCAAGAAGTGAGAGGGATGTGAGGTTGGCAGAGGGCTGAAATTAGGGTTGGAAAGTGTATCTGGGATGCACGGTGTTGATCTAAAGAGAGTTCAGCACATCTAAGCAGAAAGGCCAGGGGAGAATCAAAGTCTTTTGAAGTGCGAATTACAGCTGTAATTTTCTGGCAATTCTAACCATTAGGCCCTTTCCCTCTCATATAGGACTTGATAAAGAACTCAGCCCTCTGAATTACAGCATAATACTTTCATCCAAACTATCCCTGCTTTAACGTTGTTCCCCTACTAATGAAGGGTAACTTCAGTCGACACCTGGGACATTTCTCTGCCAGAGTGGGATTGACTGTAAGCCTGAGGTGGGAGGGCTGTACAAAGGCTCACACATATGCATTCACACATGATTCATACACACACATACAAAAATATAAAAATACAGTAATACGTCATTTTATGAAAGACCCAACTAATGAAAAATGCAAGTCATGAAACGCATTTATGTAAAATTTTCAGCTCTGAATATGAAAGAAAATTGAAGTTATGAAACAAAAGCTCCGAAACGTAAATACAGTACTGTACATCCTGTGCATAATACGTATGTACTGTACACTTGTACATAGTACTTGTCATCTGAACCTGCTTTATCCTCACTAGGGTTGCGGGGGTCACTGGGGCCCTAATCCAGCTACAATGGGTGAAGGCGGGGTACACCCTGTATGAGTCTCCAGTTCATCTCAAAGCTGAACATATATAGACAAACAATCACTGTCACATTCACACCTATGGGTAATTTAGATTAACCAGTTAACCTATCAGTGTTTGTGTTTGGAGGCAACTGGAGTACCTGGAGAAAACCCACGCAGACACGAGGAGAACATAATAATAATAATAATAATAATGGATTAGATTTATATATCACTTTTCAAGGCACCCAAAGCGCTTCACATTAGTGTTCCATTATTCATTCACTCTCACATGCTCCCTCTGGTGGTGGTAAACTACATATGTAGTCACAGTTGCCCTGGGGCAGACTGACAGAAGCGTGGCTACCATTTCGCGCCTAAGGCCCCTCTGACCACCACCCAACATTCATACGCATTCATACACCAGTGTGAGTGACACTGGAGGCAAGGAGGGTAAAGTGTCTTGCCCAAGGACACAACAGACTGACTCGGACAGAGCGGGAATCGAACGGCCAACCCTTTGGTTAATCTACGACATGTAAACTCCACACAGAAATGTCTGGTGTGGGAATAGAACCAGGGTCCTTCTCACTGTGAGGCACGAGTGTGTGTGTGTATATATATATATATATATATATATATATATATATATATATATATATATATATATATATATATACACACCAACTAATAAGCCAACTGTGTTTCACTACAACACATAAGCTGAGAATGTGCCTGGACATCTTTTCTAATGTCACTCAGATCACATATATACAGTAGAGCCAGAATATATTACTGTGGAGTGCAGTTGATGTTTGGATTTAATGAATTTGAAAAAATAAGTAGACATTTTAACTTAATATATTCTCATGGTTTGAAGTTGGCTGCAGCTGTCAGACTTTGAAGAATAGTCTTCATAAAGTAGGTGTGCCCTCTTCACCCTCAGTCTGTCTGAATCTTCCTCACGACCCAAATGCTGTTGTGTTATTATCATTTCTACCAGACAGCTGGATAGAGAGTTCTCAACCTGCCTTTCCATTCTGATTATGTTGACAGTGTTACAGTCGACGCCTGCTTTTCTCAACATCGAAAGCATACAAGTCTACGACGTGCAAGTGTTTTTGCTTCTAATATACTTTATATGCCTTAAATCTCTGCCACATCGATAAAACAGGCTCTGAATTCTGTGTCGTGTGTAGCTGCAAGCCTGTTAGTAGCACTTCTACTCTGGACAAAACTCCATATTAAAGTGACATCTGAAAAAGGTAATTGCAGAAAACTTTGAGAAGAGTGAAATAATATGAGTGAAAGGAGTAAAGGTCAAGTGACTTTCCTTGTAAAATAAATTCACGTTAGATATTTACTCCTTTTGACATTGAAATTTTCCATAACGTTAATATCATTTTTTTTGGGTGGAATAAATAATAAATACATCATAGTTCAGTGTCAGAAGAAATTAAAGATGCACTTGAAGAGTACAAAACAAAACAGAACCACTAACTTAACTATATGTTAATGTACTATTTTAATACTTTACACATATGCCTTTAGCTTTTACACAATCTAAACGTACATTTCTGAGAAGGTCTTCGCAGAAAATACTGAGACAAAAACAGTGGTAGGAAAAAAAAAAAAATCAGTGACGCAGATCAAATATCAGACTGCAACACATATGGGTTCTGTAAATTACATAGGTAGGCACTGAATGAAATACAATTAAGCTCTTTGATCACTCCACTGTTGTGCAATAGAATGATCGATAGCACTTTAAACTCTGTGGAGACTACTGATGATTCCTTTTTTGCTTTGTGTCTGAAGCAGATCAAAGAGTATATTTGTCAGCCCGACAGCGTATTAATATAACTGTCTGAACCACTAAGATATGTCATTTGAAATCTTCAATCAGTACAGTTTGATTTTCTTCTGGGGCAAAACTTACTTCAACTGGATCAGTGGTCCCTTGTGGTTTTACTCAATGGTGGAAACTAAGTAAAAGTGCTTTATTACTGTACTTTTTACTTTTACTCCCTACATTTGTTCATAAATATCTGTACTTTATTCTCAGAATAGACTTGTTACTTTTTCAAACTAAATAAATGGCTTCAGAGGGAAACTGTGACTTTATATTTTATAATTATATGACGATTATCTCACAATTTTCACTTTTTACCTCATAATTTTGACTTTTTGTCTTTAAATTCTGCATTTTTTTAATCTCATATTGATAACTTTTTATCTCATGATGACTTTTTTTTTTTTAATCTCAATTGTGACTTTTCCCCCCCTAATTTTTCCAAAATGCCCCACCCATATCCACAAAACTGATTACTGTGACTTGATCAAACACATTTTCTACAAGATAACTCAGTTTTAGAAGGATTTATTTTGGAACTTTTGTGATTGTTCCTGTTTGAATAAGTATTATTGTATTCATGGCAAAAAAAAAAAAATGCAGTTTTTACCTCATAATTTTGACTTTTTGTCTTTAAATTATGCATTTTTTTTCTTAACTTTTCAGATTTTTCTGGTTAAATAAGTATTATTGTATTCATGGCAAAATAAAATAATGCAGTTTTACTTTTTACTTCATTACAATTGTGAAGTTGTACTTTTTTACGTTTACTTAAGTAAAGAGGTTGAATCAGTACTTCAACTTTTACCAGAGTATTTTTTCACTGTACTTCTACTTAAGTACAGAATGTGAGTACTTTGACCACCTCTGGTTTTACTACCATGTTATCTCAGTCAAACTGGTTTTGGGCAGCATCTCATTCTCCATGTTGCGCCACCTCCCATATGTACAGGCTATAACTTTTGCATGACAGGTCAATCTAGGTGTGCACCTATAAAAGTGCACTGGTGTATTCCCATGGCAGTTGTTATTGTTAATGTTGATAAAGCAAAGCTGAGTATGTGGGATGGAAAAGAAGGGAATAAAACATGAAAAAAAGGTCTGAAGTAATGCACCAGATAAGACTATTTTCCTTCCACACATAAACAAACTTCTGGGGGATGTTGTCTGATCTGCTCTCTGACTTGTCTGTCTCTCGTCTCGATTTTCTCCTCACTGCCTCCATATCTTCCCATCTGTCTCATTCTCTTGTCTATTTTCTCTGGCCTTTTGTCTCAAAGCAACTCTGTGGGTGTGCATACATTATGCTTAATCCTTCATTCAATGGAACTGATGCAAAAAGAGAGAAAGAAAGGTGGCATCCTCTTTCGTCCTCCTCCGATAAATTACTATTCATGCCCCTTTCTTTCTTTTTTTTTTTTTTTTTTTTTTTTCCTGTCTCTCCTACTGTTGTGCTTCTTCACCCACAGCTATGGTGACCTGCATACAGAAATGAGAGGAGGGGGGAAAGAAAAAGAAAGAGACAGAGGAAAGATGAAGAAGGGGGAAAAAAAAAGAGAATCTGCCTGCAAAAAAAATCAGGTGACGAAGGAAAATTTGAAGAAAAAAAAAAAGAATAATGGAGTGATGATAGATGTACAGCAACGGATGAGGACGGAGAATAAAGGAGGATATAGAGCCAAGAGAGAAGGAGACAGAGTGAATAATGGCAGCATATACTAAGCTTGTCATATCTGCCTTGACCAGATACACTGCACATACACAAGCCCCATGACGGACACTGACAGTTGTTCACTGACGAGTATTGAATCTGTGAATGTTCAACAGCCGTCTAGTGTTGGCTTTTGTGTTTTCATTTGCTTATATTGCTTTTCGTCTTGGAGGAAACACTCGATTAGCACTCAATTAACTACTAGGTCTGCAGAGGGAGGGGAAGGAGAGCCCTGCAGCAGGACAGAAGACCCATTCATTCACAGTATATGGGCAAAAAGCCACCCAAATACTCCTTGGTTTACTCATCCGCTCAGCACTGTTAGCGTCCAGGTTAGTAGTATTTTTTTTTTCCATTACCATGACACCGTTTTAGGATTTTAAGCAACTCTGACTTTGACAGCAGCGACTATTTATAATAATAATAATAATAATAATGGATTAGATTTATATATCACTTTTCAAGGCACCCAAAGCGCTTCACATTAGTGTTCCATTATTCATTCGCTCTCACATCCTTCCTCTGGTGGTGGTAAACTACATATATAGTCACAGTTGCCCTGGGGCAGACTGACAGAAGCGTGGCTGCCATTTCGCCCCTACGGCCCCTCTGACCACCACTCAACATTCATACTCATTCATACACCAGTGTGAGTGACACTGGAGGCAAGGAGGGTGAAGTGTCTTGCCCAAGGACACAACAGACTGACGAGGACAGAGCGGGAATCGAACCACCAACCCTTTGGTTAATGGACGACCTGCTCTATCAACTGAGCCATGGGGGTATTTTGAAATAGTCATAATCAAATGCATTATACAGCTACAGAAAGGAGCTTCTTTTCTTATTCCACTTCTTTTTAGGTCAGTCTATGTAGTTCTGAAGGCATTACAGTGACTTTTCTTTCTTACTCCGAGTGAAGCAGCTGTTAAGGTTGACTTTTTTCACCCATACAGAATGCAATACAAAGTGCTGGGGCTTAACACGAAAGAACTGAGTAAATCAAAGAAAGAATGGCCCTCGTCCCAGTGACTGAAATTTTCTGTGAAAGACTGAGCCACCTCTTGACCTCTATTCAAAAGCACTAGATACATATGCGCAGCTCAGGCACAGTACAAGTCTCAATTTGTAATCAATAACTCTGTTAAGCACGCAATAGAGGATCAATAGGAAGGAAATAGCCCCATACTCGGATGCAGTGTGGCCCTGCTACTCCTCAGTGTGTTGTATTGTAGACTATCTCTCTTCTATAGTGCATGTGCTGACACTTTTCATTAGCTTTTACACAAAGTCTTTGTTAGAAGCTCACATTGGGATAATATGAATAGCCTCCTGTTTGCCTCTCCCCCTGTCTCTTTTCCTCATCTCCGACTCCTGTTTATTGCGTTCCATTCCTGTCTCTCTAGCACACAGATAATGCTTCATCCTTAAGGAATCATTTTATTTTCATTTTCTCTCTGCTGAGTCTCTCTCTGACACTCGCTCGCCCTTATAGAAGCAGATGTCTTCGTGCATTGAGGCTCAAATAAGGAGAGTGGCGGGTTAAGCATCTACACTGATTAGGAACCTTCTCAGAATTTATATGGCTACTTTTTGAATTGCAAATTGATTTGAGTGCACAGAAAAAGGGCTTTAATGAATATGTGTGCGTGAACAAGAGCCCATACATTAATTGTTCCAAGTGCCATGAGAGGTGTTTGAATAACAGAGGGACAGGAAGATGCACTTTGTTGTGAGATATTATTTCTAATATATGTGGAAAGAGGATATAGACTGACTGCAGACGAACTAAATGATACACCAGGATAGAACTGCACAATATAGTGTTTGAACATCAACAAGGTGTGTGTGTGTGTGTGTGTATATGTGTGTGTGTGTGTGTGTGTGTGTGTGTGTGTGTGTGTGTGTGTGTGTGTGCAATAGTTGCACTGCAGGTCCTGCAATTATTTTTTATTAAAAAAAAAAATTATTATATATACATGTCCTTTTTTTAAATGTATTTATTTTTATCAACTTATTTTTATTTACTTTTCATTCATTTGTCTTTATTTTATACAATTTTAAAGTATTTTATTTATTGAATTTTATTTTTCAATGTATTTATTTATTTTGAATTATTAATTTTACTTAATTATTTTGGCTGCAAGGAGGATGATACAGATTAGCCGACTGCAAATCTGATTTGACAGTTTGCATTGGCATCGCAATGCTATTATTCATATATATATATATATATATATATATATATATATATATATATATATGTATATGTGTACATACTCCTGAGTATTTCTTCATATTGCAATACATAAATCACAATGTCAGGTTTTTTTTTCTAATATCATGCAGCCTGACACCAGGACGTAGTGTTGATGAAAACTTTTTACTAATTGAGGTTTTTTTTTTTTTCTCTTCACAGTACAATTAACAGATTCAAACTGATGAAGAAATAGTTAAAAGCATATAGAAACACTGAAATATGTGCCCATCCAAACACAAATGACAGGGTTATAGGATTATGAGTGAAAGGAAGGATCAAAGTGTTCTGATGCCAGGTGCAAAAAATTCCAACTTGAGTCATAGAATCACTAAGGACTGACAAATCCTAAAATGACCTGTCAGCTTCGCACCACATTTCTTTGGATAAATCATTTAAATTGCAATATGTGGCTTTTTTTCCAAAGTCAGCTCAGAGGATAAGTTGATTTTGCAGAAAGGTGCAAATATAAAGCAGACTATGAAAAAGCCCTTAGTCTGGCACTCCAGTACGCACTCAATCTGAAGGCATGACGTGCAAATTGTCTCGCACTCGGTGTGAGGAGGAGAAAGTCAAGTGAATTCACACATCCTGTAAATACAAGCATGATGCTAAGTGTCAATATGTGGTGTTCATTGGGCCAGGGCTGTGTCAGTAAATTACATCATTGAGGTGGAGTGGCTGACCAACCCCCTTTTATCTTCTCATAGAATATTCATAATGGCTGAATGAATGAAGAATGATTGGGTTTATGAATAATATATGATGTCAGAACCCGTGTGAATGTAGACTTTGCCTTTTATGTCCGAATGCAATGAAGATGTTCACATGCACAAAGAACAGAAAAACTGCAAAGAATACGCAACTCGCATTAGTAATGTGTTATTTATTGTTTATGTCTCGATTATTAATGCATTATTACATATATTATTGTGTTTGTGAGCAACTTCCTGAATGGATTCCTTGGCTTGTCATGTTATATTTCACACACTGTTACAGATTAAATCCTCTGCTGCTGATGTGTCTACTCTAGAGTTGGGTACCGAAAGGTACTTTTAAAACAGTATCGGTTCCTTAGTATTTTTTAGTTCTATCTTTTTAATTATTATTATATTTGTTGTATTTACTATATTTATTACATTACGAGGTGTGTATGTGATGCATGTGTGACCAAAGCACTTTACTGGAGCAGCTTTCAGTTTCGTTGGAATTTATATGCAATGGCAATAAAGACATTCTATTCTATTCTGAATGGTATTTAAATCACTACTTAAAAAACCCCAAATACAACCAGAGACATACGCGATTGAACCGTAACTTCAAAATTTAACTGATTACTTACAGAACCAGTCTGTCTGACAAACGCATGAACTGTGAGACACATTTCTGCTATAACTTATTAACCCATTATTATTATTATTATTATTATTATTATTATTATTATTATTATTATTATTATTATTATTATTATTATTATTATTAAGCTAGCACCATATCTCATGTCACCAGTTATTTATTTTAAGTTACTCACGCTGTCTTTGTCATGGTCCAGTATCTCCACAGTCTCTGGTCTGAAGATTTATCTCTTAGGTCTGTCGTTTCCTCCACTGGCTATTTTCATTTCTGTTGTGCTATTATAACAGTGCTAGGGTACTAAGCTCATCACAGAGAGCTAAGGTAAACACTGTATGTCACCAAATGGTTTATTAAATTCGTCATATTCCAGCCTTTGCATGTAAATGTCTTTAGACACCTGTAGCATCTGGAAGAATCTGGAACTTCTTGTGAATATCTACTGTATATACTGTATGCGTGGTACCAAATTATGGTACCGAAATTCATGTTAGATTTTGATCTGGTTACTACTGTTAATGTTGGCCCCGGTTCCATATCTATACCAACTTTCGGTACCCAAAAAAGCCTAAAAGTGTGTTGAACTAGCAGCAGGTAAACACTTTAACACATTTCTAGTTCAATTTTACTTGCGTTGGTCATACTCTCTCTCTCTCTCTCTCTCTCTCTCTCTCTCTGCTCCATCACAGATATTGCCTTTGGTTTAAAAAAAAAAAGACCTAAAAATGAATGAATGAATAAATAAATACATTTTTAAAAAATATGGAAGAGTTGATGATAATTAGAATTGAAATCAAAATATACCAATGGTGTTGAAAATGGACATTAATTGTCCTCTTAAACTGAATGGATGTTTTGGAAATGCACTCCAGTTACCATCAAAGACCATCCTCTGAGAGGTCTTTTTTTTTTATTGAAGACTGAGTATTAAACTGAGTATTAAACATAATACATTAATTACTATTTGATTTCAAAAAGGTCTCAATGTTTCTTTCATGTATGTAATATCTACTTAATGCAATTTCAAAACATCTTAGATCCATTCCACTTATGAGTTTAGGTACTGAGGAGCATAGTAAATACTTCATTACCCACCTCCCCCTGGAATATTAATCCTCTCTGAATGGGGCTTTAGTAACATAACATGCTTACACATGTTTTCCAAGTGTCAGATTATAGTGGTTTTCTCCAACAATGGACGGATCACTGCTCCATTTCTTTGTAATCACTTTAGCGTAATCCGTCGTAGGCCACGAGATGTAAAAGTTGGAGAAAAAAAAAAAAAGGACGCAAATAAACCCACTCTGGCAAAAACAATGGAGCAAAGGTACTTGAGTAAAAGTACTGCTGTGAGCGGAAAATGACTGAAGAGATAGAATTTACTGTGTATTTTTATTTAAGTGGAAGAGTGAGGGAAATAAAGGCTGAAAATTCATGCGGTGACAATACAAATAGTACAAGAAACTAACACACTAGATAAGACAGTCGTCAAGGTGAAGACTTTACCTCTGTGGATACTGCATGTAGACCTAGAATAAACATTACCCCAAGAAAAAGAAAAGAAACACAACAAACCCCCCCCCCCCCCAAAGTAAACCAGCCAAAAACAGTGAAATAAATATCTACAAATATAAACATGTCAACTTGTCAAACTTCACTCTTATTGAAACTCAGAATGGACTAATATAGGAGTTTTGCGCATTTGGTATTTCAGAGTAAATAATCGAATCGTTTTGCCGAATGGATTTTGGAATTTAATATTTGACGTGTGACAGACAGGGGTGAAAACGAGGACTAAAGACAAAGTGAGACACAGACTCACACTGGCCCTGTGCACCCGTACCACGTCACTCTGCCAGTCATTTAACATTTGACTGTGGCAATTTGAGCCTCCATTTGCATTGATTGATTTTTTCCACTCAAGTTGGAAGCTGTCAGGGGATTAAATTTAGATGCCATTACATGGAGCCCCCAGTGTTATTGCTTTCCCATTATCCCATAGCTTCACTGTATGTGTGTGAGAATTTGTATGTGTGTATTCATGAAGCAAATTCATATACAACGCTTGGTACTGGACCGAGTCTTCACATGATCAAAGTGCCTTTGATCAAATCATGCCCTCAGATCACCCACTTACGTTCTCAAGTGAGCAGTGGACACCCAAATCATGTGCAAACACTCCTGCAGGCATACATACTGTATAACATACACATATGGCTCTGCATACAATGAACGCAGTGCGAGGATTTCTCCCACTTTTAACTATCCCTCCATTAGATACAACACGCATGCACACCCAGTCATCTGCGCTCACAGCTCTGCACAGATCCCCAGCTTCAAACGCTAGTTATTTGACATTTCCTTCAGAGCTTCACTGTTCATGACACAGCCTCTTTTCCCATGTGAGCCTTGCAACCTCAGAAGCGAGAACCAACTTCCTTTTTCTTCATACACTCCAAACTTCTGTCCCCTTACTCTTTCTCTCATTACCAACTCCCCCTCTGGACTGCCTGAGGTCTTTTCCTTCTCTTTAACACTGCATGTAAGTGTGTGTCTGTGGATGTGGAAATCACTGAATTGTCTGTGTGAACATTTGAGCTAGCCACTGCACATGACCGCATTCACAAGTGTGTGTGTGTGTGTGTGTATGTGTTCACCCATCTTTTCAAAGTAACAAAATAAAATGTCCTGCTGTGTAAATTCATGAGGGTAAATGAAACCTAGTTAGTTATGCTGTCGAAGCTCTTTTATTGAATATGTGTGTGTGTGTGTATATATATATATATATATATATATATATATATGTGTGTTAATACAAGTGCGTGACTGCATGTGACTTGTCATATGGATTTCTGTTGGTGTAATCTCGTGGATTTTTAGATTTAAAGATGAACACAGGACAGCTGAGCTGCCACTTTGATTCAGAGACCAGGAAGTGTGTAATGCTGCTAACTGAAGTTCAGCAAACTGATCAAAGCTTCTGTGTCTTTTTATCAACTGAACTCGTGTAAAGTTTTGATGTATTAAAGCTGGTGATCCACAGAAACTGCCCATGAGGTGTAGGGACATCACATGTCAGATGAACTATGAGCTAATACTAGTGCTCATCATTCAACTGTACAACCATACATCTATAGAATTATATATTTGTCTTTTAATAGAAGTATTCAAACAGGGAGTAAATCAAGCTCTTTAATGTTATTACCATATACTTTTGCTAATTGGATGGATGGATGGATGGATGGATGGATGGATGGATGGATGGATGGATGGATGGATGGATGGATGGATTGATGATGGATGGATGATAGATACATACTGTAGATGGATGGATGATAGATACATGGATGGATGGATAGATGATCGATGCATACTGTAGATGGATGGATGGTAGATACATACTGTAGATGGATGGATGATAGATACATGGATGGATGGATGGAAAGATGATAGATGCATACTGTAGATGGATGGATGATAGATGCATGGATGGATGGATGATAGATGCATACTGTAGATGGATGGATGATAGATACATGGATGATAGATACATACTGTAGATGGATGGATGATAGATACATACTGTAGATGGATGGATGATAGATACATGGATGGATGATAGATACATACTGTAGATGGATGGATGATAGATAAATACTGTAGACGGATGGATGATAGATACATGGGTGGATGGATGATAGATACATGGATAGATGGACTTTTTCAATTCAGGGATTCATCTCTATTCAGGGTTCGGGGGCTAGAATTACAAGAAAAAAAGAATAAACTTGCTGTAAAACAGTGTGATGACTTCAGTCAACTCTAAATCTACTTGTTAATCTCATGTTTCACTTTGAGTTTCACCTTGTCTCAGTAGATGCATGTTTGTGGAAGTGTAAGTCTGGTTGTCATAGAAGAGAATTCCAAGTAACCTGCCAGCACAATTCAGTAGGTGATGAAGGGACTAGAAATAGCTTAGCATGTCACTTCCCCCTTGCGTTAATTGTCTTTTTGAGCTTTTTTTTTTTTTTTTTTTTCAACATGTCAAGCTGCCTGTGGGGAGAGGCGACATGACAACACAGATACTGACGGAGGAGCAAACCTCGCCTTGACCTTTTGTAATTATTACTTCTGACTTCCAGTGCAGAACATGTAGCTGGTTGTCTGGTCGCTTTAACTTTGTGGTAATGTTCTTAATCTTTTTCTCACCCTTGTGTGATTTTATTTTATTTTATTTTTTTACACCATTTTTCGATTAATTAAAACACATCACTTCATCTGTGTCTGTCTGTGGTTTGGTTGGTCAGTCACTTCCTCACTTATAGATGAAGCCCAACATTTCCAATTACTATTCCTTGCTTTACTGCAGATGTACATCCATCCACAGTGGAGTTTTTCCACCTACTTTCTTTCATCTGTCAATCAAGCCTGCCCGTGCTTTACATATCTTTAAATATTATTCACTGTGTGCACATGCTCAGTGGCCTCCTCAATGACATACAGAGAAACAAAAAAAATAAGTAGTGACTTAACAAGTGTTGGTAGAGTGGGTCGCCCAATGACTGAGAGGTTAGTGGTTCGTGTCCCAGCTCTGGCTGTCCACATGTCAAAGTGTCCTTGGGCAAGACACTGAACCCTGACTTAGGCCCCCAGTAGGACTGACCTTAGACCTTAGAAACCTACTGGTGTGTGTGTGTGTGTGTGTGTGTGAATGGGTGAATGTGAAGCTAATGTAAAGCGCTTTGAGCACCATGAAAGTGGAAAAGAACTATATAAGTGCAGTTTACCATTTACATTTGTTACCACTTCATATCAACAGACTTGGAAATACAGGATCGATGGTATTCCTGCTGGACATTTCTGCCTGTCGCGCCTCCTCCGGCGCCTTCGGAATGCGTGTGCACCCTGGACACCCTGGGCCTAACTGGGTCATCAGCTGGGGACCACCGGTCATGGATGTTTCGCTCCTTTAACCCCAGGACATCGACCGGTGGCGGAGCGCTGGCTGGGAACTCTCCCTGCCAACCCCACTGATGCCCTAGGTGTTTCTTGGCCCCCAGCTCCTATCCTTCCTCCGCAGCCACAGCCAGAAGCTTCCTTTCTCCGCCTCCTCCGCCAGTTCCTTTACCGCTCTCCGGTAGCCAGCTCCTGTGCACCCCAGATCTCTGAGCAGGCGAGAGGTTGAAGCGCCCACGAAGCCCCTGCACCCCACCTCGACGGGGCATATAGTGGCAATCAATAGAAACATTTTTTAATTGTACTTTAATCCCTTTTCAACTCTACACCTGTGTCTAATGAATAAATTTGCCATTAAAGATTCAAACCCTATTGGTTAATACAGCTTCGTTAGCATCACACCTCGTCTTTCACCCAGACACTGTTTGACTCAAACTGTAGAAAGAATCAGAATCAGAATCAGAATCAGTAAGAGTTGTATTGCCATTGTTCATATAGTACACATGTAGTATACAACTAGGAATTTGTCTCGGTGTAATGCTTCAACATTCAACATATAGTATATCAAGAAAAAAAGAATACATTCACTACTTTTTTATGATTCGTTATTGATCCCCAGAAAGAGAAATCTATCTTTTCAAGTCACACCACCTCCACAGGGAGTCTGAATTATCTCCAGAACAGCAATTCAATGAGTCAAGACTTGATCCCGGGCCTTTAGGTTAAGGAACAGTGTCCTCTACCCTGCTGTCAACATGGTGATCTTTCAGGCATGCAAGTATAGAAAAGAGTGGAAATGTCTTTTATGTCAGTGAGTGCTGCTGGTGCTAGTTTGTCTTATTAATGCAGCAGAGGGCCCCCTATTAATACTAAGACTCTATTGATCCTACTAGACCCTCTGGCTGGAGATGAATAGTGCTCACATATTATCACAGCTCCAAAATGGGCCCTCACATATCTGTGACATTTCCAGCACAGACGGCTGTAATTTCCACAGCGACACACCCCATCCCTTGCTCTTTTATTTTACTCATTTTTTTTTCCCTCTCTCGCTCACTCCGCTTCATTCCCTTCCCACCCTTGCCCTTTTCGGAGTTTCTGCTCTCGGCTACTTCATGTTATCAGTCCCGCCCTGCCTTTTTCTGACTGGCTTTTTATTTTTTCACCACCCTATGGCATTTTGCTCTCTTTTTTTCTGTTTTTGAACCTCCTATTTTTATTTTTTTATTTATTTATTACATTTATATCTCACTTCATACCCATCTTGTTATTTTTGTGGTCACTTTACCTCTGAACCGTGTCTCTGTCTTTTAAACATTTGCTCTTTCTCTCGTGCTAAACCTTTCTACCTCTCTTTATCTTTGGGGGTTCTCGGCCATGACCCTTGCTTCTTATTTGGATCTCATTTATTTATTTATTTATTTTATTTTCTCCATCCTCTGTTTTTCTTATGCTTGGTCTTTGTATTTCCCTTAGCAGTTCTGCTTTGTTTAGCACCCAGCAGACAAGGCTGCTGACAAAGGTGAGCGAGAGCATATTTAAAATGTCACTGGCAAAGTGACAAAAGGTCATATGGAAAGTAAGAGACTCCCAGCACAGTTTGGACTGACTGCTAAACAGGCATCCATGCCTGTTTTGTGTGTGTGTTGGAGGAGTTTTACAGTCACATACATATTCATGAGCGTGTCTGCATCTGGCCAGGGGTGTACGTATCTTTGTTTCAGTACCTGTACATATACTTTTTACTCATAGTCATGGTTACCTGTCAATGCATACATGGTTTGGCATTTGAGCCTATAGACTCAGTGTGTGTGTGTGTGTGTGTGTGTGTGTGTGTGTGTGTGTGTGTTCCCATGTTTATGCTGCTAGTGTACTTAAATCTAAATGCCGCTCCCTGCCTGCGGTGAGGCCTTGAGCAACTTCCAGCCTTATGAATCTTCTTCTAAACAAAAGATGCCAGCAAGACACAGTGCTGCCCCAAGAGTGTGAAACTGTGACTCCACCTAAAGGTTGTTAGTTTGAATCCCAAGTGTTGCAAAGTGATGAACTAGTCGGCAAAAGATCAGACTTTTTGTCATCATTCATGGAGCTCTCGTATGCATGTAGTGTTATTTCACCAAAGGCTGAGAGGTTGACATTTCTTCTTGTAAACAATTTTCTTATTGAAATATCTTTCTTGTGAATTAATTTTCCAAATATTACTATCCACTAAGTAGGACATTGAGGCGTTGGTCTGTTATAAGGTTTATTATTATGGTGTTATGAGTTTGATTAATGGTGTGAGTTTTGCTCTTCTCTGTCTAATTATACTGTAGCTAATGAGGAAGATAGTAGCACAAGCTGCCAAGTGCCCTTTTGTGTATGTCGTACTGCTTTGCCTAATAATTGACAAAAGACCCACATCCTTTCTGCTCCATTTTGCCGCCCAGACCCTGGCCCTTGTAAGACATTGTGTCCCTATGTATGTAGTTTTTATGATGTCCCTGCTTTGTATAAATAGACTAAAGCACAGAACTATGAGAAGTTAAAGTTGTGAATTGTGTGTGTGTGTGTGTGTGTGTGTGTGTGTGTGTGTAAACGGACCCACAAGTGCACAGAAACATACAGTACATGTTTTACAAATGCACAATAAACCCCCCTCACCTCTCACCCCATGTAAGCATTTCCCTACCTTTTATTGTGTCAGTCAACATTGTTATATTCTAATGAACAGCATAATTAGGGAGCTTCCAGAGCTGTCTTGTTTCACACAGCTAATTACAAGCAAGTCATATATATATATATATATATATATATATATATATATATGTATATATAAATGATCTTCCAGAATGCTGAGTGTTGTCGACCTGAAAATCGGTGTGTGCATTGTTATTGAATGGATTTACAGGTGCTCAGTTTGTTAGGGAGGTTATTAATGACAGTGCTAAGTTAACTTCTCTGGAGAGTGGACACCAGCACACTAAATAATACAGACGAGTGTGCAGGTACACAGGGGTGGATGAATCACACACGCATGTGGCAGACCATGAGGACCAAACTGTAGTACAAAGATTCAGAATAGAACAGCTGTGTTTATCCTTCTGCTATTCACCTTACTTGTTTTACCTTGGAAACAGCTTTGGTTCAGAGAAAGCTACTGTCTGGAGTGACTCATTTCACAATGCTCTTGTTTTTTCCCAAGCACTTTATATAGCACTTAAAGTTGTCATTTCAAGTATGTTTTTCTCACGAGTATTTAATGTTCTGTATGATTCTCATTTCAGGGCTGTCTGTACACACACACACACACACACACACACAAACACACACACACACACACGATATATATATATATATATATATATATATATATATATATATATATATATATATATATATATATATATATATATATATATATATAGTATGTGTTTGTCTGTATGGCTGTACCTGCAGACCTTCTCCTCTCTCTGTCTCTGAATGAAGTGCTAGAATAATCCATCTCCAGAGGGAAGGGACGGATCCATAATATGCGTGTTGTGTGTTAGGTGTTCGGGTGTGTATATGTGTGTGTGGATGTGGGGTCTCTGATGCAGAGTGCTTTCTATTGACTCTTCTAGCTATGTACTAAATGTCACTGTCAGCTTGTTAAGATTCCCTTCCCTCTTCCCTCTTCCATCCTCTCTTATCTTATAAGACATGTTTTTTTAAAAAAAACAAAAACGCTTAAACATACTACATCTTTTTACACCAACCCTCACTCCTAAAATCCCAGTTATTATTTGAGGGTTCATATGTATTATTTCATATAAATATGTATATATATATATATATATATATATATATATATATATATATATATATATTTTTTTTTTTTAATCCCGAGAGATAGATGGATGGACACAGTAAAGAAGAGATGCTGTTTGAATGGATAGTTATAGAAAAGAGAGATATGTCAGCAGTGTGTCAGCGCTTTCGATGAGTTGATGTCAGAGCTGACACAGCAAAGGGAAGAGGAGTGCGGCCCACTGCTTATTCTCCTATCCTTCCTTCACTCCTTCTTTCCATCCATCTGTCTTTACCATCCATCTATTCTCTGTCAAATGTACTGTACTTTCCATCGCCAAGGGCAAAGAGCAAGAGATGGGATGGAAAAGAAGATAATAGGATGTTACATGCAGTTTTGGCTTCTGTCATCCATTGATCACAGCCCTCCCACCATCTCCTTTGACTCCTCCTCGTTTTGTCTTTCTTTCTCTTCTTCCATAAACTCTGGCTCTCTTGCTCAGTAAATTGCCACACAGTCTCTCTGATGCAGTGTGTGTTACCAAAGGCTATGTCTCTCCTCTATTCAACTCTGAATTAATTTGGACCCAGCTTTTTTTTCCTAGAGACAAAGTAACTTCAGACTTCAAACACTATGTCATTGTTTGTGCTTCAAAGGTAATCTGTATATTTGAGTTGCTCACTTTAAAGTAAGAAACACTTTGGAGATGGCATCAAACAGTGACTCAGAATTTTAGATTTATCTTTCTTTATACAGTATAAATTAACAGGCAGTTTGCATACGTTCACATCTGAAGAGAATTGTTGTACGATTACAGATTTTTCAGTAACATTAAAACTTAACTATATTTACTCCCTGAGATCTTAACTCCTGCATGCAGGGTGAAAACCAATGCAAATGTATAAGTCAGGCTGACTTGATTATTATCATTATTGTTATTTTATACAGATATTGTTCTTTTAGGAGGATATTAATGTCATTGTCTTGCTCATAGACTGTTCCATATGTTGAATTTTATTAAATGAACTTCACAAGTGCTGAATTATATTATTAAGTGTTAAATATTTTAAATGTTGTACTCCTAATGTAATGAGCAGTAATTAATGAGTATTATTGTTTCATTTACGACCGCTGCTCTGTGAAGTGGTGCCACTCGAACTGATCCATAAGGCTGTACAGAGAAATTGCCCTCTGGTTTGATTAAATAATCTGATGGTTGTTAAGTTCCTAACATAACAAGTCATTATTTTTTTGCACAAGTGGGTTTTGTGTTTTAGTGGGGTTTTTTTTATTTATCTTTTGCTTTTTGCATATAGAGACGTCACCCCTTTTTTTTTTTACCCGGTCGACCTTCCTGCCCTTCATACTCCCAGGCGTTTTTCCTTGATACTTCATTCAGACTCCTCAAAGCCTGAGGACACACTGTCAGCAAAAAAGAATCTTGAGAGGGCACATCCTGAGAGAAATCTTTATCCTCAGCTACAGCGTATAATCCCAGTCCTCCTTTTACTGTTCAAAAGTTATATTTTGTGTCTAAACTTTCTGTTTTTTCTACTTTTACCGGATGCAAATTGCCTGAAGTGTCTTTATTTAAAAGTTTTTCTTTGCTGTAAATACTTGTATTTTTACTCATAGCCCTTGTCACACACTGGCCTAAAATAAGTGCCAAGCAAGAGAGATAAATAGAAATATCATGTAGTCCCATGAGAGGTAGTGAGAAGTGTCAAAGATCCTAGTGGATTGTAGGCGTCATGTACGGACTATTTTTGCAAACTCTAAAGTAACTGTTATGGGAAGAAGTGATTGCACACAGTTTTTTTTAAATATACTGTAACATTTGTCTCAGATAAGAAGCTGAATTGAGTCATAATTGTTATTTTTTTAGGTTTACAGTGTTTCATTTCTGAGCCTTTCAACACAGTCCTTTCAGAGTAAGAAGGACGGAGGGAAAAATGCAATTGGCTTGAGTCTGTGTCGGCCAGAGGTGTAAAGGAACTAAGTAAAAGTACTTTGTTACTGTACTTAATTAGATTTTTTTAGGTATCTGTACTTTACTTAAGTATTTATTTTTCTGGCAACCTTTTACTTTTACTCCCTACATTTTTGTACAAATATCTGTACTTTGTACTCATCACATTCTCAGAATAGACTCATTACTTTTACAAACTAAATAGATGTGACAGTATGAAAAATAATATATATATAGTTATATGACTATTATCTCACAATTTTGACTTTTTATTTCATAATTGTGACTTTTTCTCTTAAAATTCTGCATTTTTATCTCACATTTATAACTTATTTTTGTTTCAAATTTCATGACCTTTTAGCTCAATTGTCACTTTTCTTCCCCCATTTTTTGTAAATTTCTTGCCCATATCCACAAAACTGAGTAACTGTGACTTGATCAAACACATTATCTACACAGTAACTCACTTTTAAAGGCATTATTTTAGATACTTTTGAAACTGTTCTGATTTTATTTTCTAAAGTATTATTGCATTCGTAACAAAAAAACAGTTTTATTTTGTACTTTATTACAATTGAGAAGTTGTATACATTTTTACTTTTACTTAAGTAGAAGAGTTGAATCAATACTTGTACTTTTACCAGAGTATTTTTTCACACAAGTAGCTGTACTTCTACTTAAGTACAGAATGTGAGTACATTAAACACCTCTGGTGTAGGCATGTTCTGTTTCATCTGTGTATGTCCAATTCCTTCATGATACCATGATTATCCCATTTCAAAGTCAGTCCCCAAATGTTGTGAGGCTCCACAGAGAGATAAAAGGAGATATGAGGATATGAGTGACCTGTATTGTGTTCACTTGTGTTCACTGTGTTTACTCTACATGGTTTTATGGCATCTGCAGACTGTGCGACTTCAGCAGCAGTCTTATAAGTTTATTACAGGCTACATTGTGTGACATGGAACCAATAAACATCAAGCTTGATGTGTGTGTATAGACTATACAGTAATCCACCTGCTGGATGAATCATAGTCCATGATGTGAGTTAGTCCATAAGAAAAGAAAAAAAACAAGGCTTCAGACTGTTTTGCCAATCTGCACCGCTTTAGTGGTAAGCAATGAGGCTCAACTAATAATCTACAGTAACAGTGGTACGTATGTGAATGAAAGAAAGATCCAAAGAAAACATGGAGATTATGGAGGTGGTTGTAGCCAATTTAAAATGAGCCTTTTGCATCGTGTCACTCAATCACATGAAAGCTATGTTTTTAGACACATACATTTACATATTTTGTTGATAAGTGCATCATTTTATGTTACGTTCCTGTTTGTTTTTGACTAAATGTATTGTGGCAGCAGTCGTTGCGACATTATGATTCTCAATTTCTAGAAGGGAAAAAAAAAAAGAAAAAAAACAAACCTGGTACATGCTGACAGTTTCAGTAGCTTTTTATGGCACAAACATGATCACACTGTGTCTTCTCAAAGTTAAAGGGCAGCGACTAGTTGGACGCTCTCATTGCATCACAGGTTGACATGAAATTCAATTCTATTTGTGAATGCTACCCAGAACACTGCTGCTGCTCAGGTACCGTACCCCATCAGTCACATGTAAGAAGTAAAATTAAATAAACTAAGAAAATATATTGATAAATACAGCTTATAAATGCATGACAAGTAGTAGAACAGCACTCTGAGAGCACACCAAGGAGGTTATGTTTTTGCCAGAGTTTGTCTGTCTGTCTGTCTGTCTGTCTGTCTGTCTGTCTGTTAGTTAGCAACATAACTCCAAAAGTTATGGATGGATCTTGATGACATTTACAGGGTAGGTTGGTCATGGGGGGAAGTCTGGAAATGATTAGATTTTGGTGGTGATCTGGTCAAGAGAACTCAAAAACCTATGGACAGATTTTGTTGAAATTTCAGGATGAGATGAGGAAGAGATCCTGGATTCTGGATCACTTTGAAATTTTACATTGAGGTAAATGGAGAATACAACTCAAAGTGATCCAGAATCCAGGATCTCTTCCAGATCACCATCAAAATGTAATCATTTGTTTCTTGTGACCCTCGTAACACATCCTGAAAATGTGATCATGATCCATCCATAAGTTTTTGAGTTACCTTGACCTCCTTGGCGGAGGTAATAATGTATAAATAGCACAGAAAAGTAAGTATACATTTGTATACATTTATATATTTATACATTTTCACACATTGTATAAATTTTTCTCATATGACTTTTTTGTTTGTGTCTAGTTTCTGGTCTAACTTGAGGTTTTTCTCTTGTTTGTTGAATGTGCAGAGAACCTATTTCTGTCACTCAGACTGTTGTTGTCAGTGCTCAGTCTGTGACACTGATACCCTTTAACTCTCTTACAGTGTGATGTTGAACCACTATTTGCAGCTACAGACAAAGGTACCATTAGATTTTCTCATCTTTTGTTTGGCAGAGCCCAAAATCTCAGTTTGAAATGGCTTTCATCAACACCATAACACCGAAAACTACAATGTGTAAATGCCCCAAGGTAACAGGAACAGTTCCCTGCAACCACTGCACATGACATATTAAACATAAACTCCTACCAATAAACTTCTTATGTAAACCTGAGCCACATTGGGTACATTGGGATGGATTTTAGCCATAATTTATACATACACCATATGTCTCACTGTACAATGGCCAAATGACAAATTACAAGAATTATTGTTAATTACTCCTTCAACACAAAGTAAACGCACAATCTGTCATAACTTTCTTAACACACCCTTATGAAACAAAAAATATATTTCTCCATATGCTGACTATCAATATATTACTGTCTGTAATTGAACATAAAAAGTATATGTAATAATAATATGTATATTGAATTATATACAGAAAAATATCTTGTGTCAATATATTACAATATAGTAGGTAAAGATACATAAGGAATTGACGCTTTACATAATGAGACATATATATATATATATATATATATATATATATATATATATATATATATATATATATGTGTGTGTGTGTGTCTGTTTATGTTTATATATAGTACAGTAATGCAATTGATTTTATATTTGTTTGTGTGAAGTGTATTACTAAATATATGTAATTATACTATATTTAGTATTACAGTACACTTCACAATATATGTGGAAAGAAATTGAGTTTCAATAAAATTTTTGTAAAAATATATTGCAGCTTTTGTCTTCAGTGCAATATTATGTTTTATATTTGTCAAAATACTGTATGATAAAATCATATATTGCAGTATATTACATAATATATGCACTACTTTTCCATATATGGGAATATATTTTTTGAATATAATGCATTGTATTTTTCAATATATTGCCGTATATTTCTGTTTCATGAGGACAAATAAAACCACATCTAACTGATAACAGGCAGTAACCAGGTTACTGTTGTACTGTATGTTGTTAGTCCATGAGAACAGGAAAAGTGGTGTTTCTCATTAACAGAGAGGATCTATCTAGTGCTTTGTGATTCACCACTCCGGTGCTCTACCTTGGGACAGCTGTTAATGAGCCTGTACTGAATTCCTCACACGAACGCAAACACTCAACAACACACACACACACACACACACACACACACACACACACACACACACACACCAGAGCTGAAGTGGATCTGTCGCAATGTGTCATTTTTCAAGATGAAAAATTGGCATGTGTGTGTGGGTGAGAGTGCATGTTTCAACAGCGTGTGTGTGTGTGTGTGTGTGTGCACGTGAGTGAGAAAGCGTTCAGGAGAGAAAGAGTGTGAATATGAATGTGAATGTATACTGTACTTGTGTCCCTCTGTGGGATTAGTGTCACCGGGCTGATGACCAGGAAGTAATGAAGCGTAGCGGCTGTTAATGAGCACGTTGCCATGGCAACACACTACACAACCATTCTGAACAAAACCCACAATTACAGGCAGCTATTAGTTTATTACTATAATCACTTATTTTATTTTATTTTGTGTGTGTGTGTGTGTGTTGGCGAATGTGGAGTACAGTTTAAGGAGATAACCGTACAAGTTTAACGCACTGATTAAAATTCTACTTTTAGGTAAATCAGGTGACTTTGGCTTTTTTTTTAAATGCTTAAAGTAAAAACAGAGACACATAGAAGAAAATGGATATTCAAGACAAGCTGAGGCACAACAGGATTGAGTGGCAGAAACAACATTGTGTGACATGTTTGAACAAGTCAGCACGTTAACAGAAATCCTTTTACGCCTCATATCTGACTTTTGCAGCAAAGGAAATCTCCCACATTTTGAGCAGTAATTATAATGTAGCTGTACAGAAAAGGTTTGAGGGGAAAAGCTGTGCAGCACACAATGCCATCTCTGTTACTGCATGAATTTATACTGGTGTGGTGGATTATTATTTATTTGCCAAAGGTACCCTGTATAGACTTTACAGATTGGTTTTGAAAGTATGTGCTCAGGTATATCATTTGTACGTTTCCTGTTTATTTTATGTACAAATATGTTCTCTCAAAATTGAATTCAGACCTTCTACTCCTATGATTATTGTGCTGCATCAATCTGTTTAAGCATGAACATACAGTAATTTTGTATTTGACTGCAGGATGTCTGTCTTTGGTACCTTTCATTTAAATCACAATTAATACAAAGGTGCTATATATGAGATAAATTAGTTGTTTTTTTTCACCAGACATGTATTAGACTACAAGAGAGGATGTCAGTCAAGCATTACTGCACTGCACAAAGCCAGATATAGATTCAAGAATATGAAACAAAGGTGATAATAACCTCTTGAGACAGGTGTGTGTCAGCTCAACATACGGAATCACATTGATTAACTGAAAAACTGATGCATTATTGTTAATCACTATGCATTAGCTGTCCAAATGTTTACAATTTCAAGTACATTTTTCTCTCTCTCTCTTTTTTTCTTCCGTTCTTGCTCTTTTCACGTTGGCCAACCCACCTCTGTCATCTATAGGTAAGTTTATCCTATTTATTTACATTTTGTGCGCACGTGTTTGCATGATCTGTCTTCTCTATGTGTTTTAGTTTGTAAATTGTGTCAAACAATTTATGTCAAAAGTACTGCCAAGACTTGACAAACGAGTCTGTTTCTGCAATATTGACTTCACATTATTTTCTATATGCGGTGAAATCTCCGTGTCATTCCTCATGACACTGCAAACTCTAGTCTACATTGGATAGTGTCTTGTTGGCTTTAACTTGACGGTGCTTTGCCTTCAGCTGTTATTTTCATGTGCTTAGCGGTGACCTGCTGATAATATCAGTCTGCAGCCCACATTTAAACAGGTTTAGGAAAAGGGCACACATCTTTTACTCATATGAAACGACTGGGCTCCATTTGATTTTGTATTAAGTACTTTAATAATACTCTTTCTTCTCTATGCTGAGTTGTGGGGGTGGATGGCAGCTGGTTAATTTCAAGTGTTCCTAGTTATTTTTCCCATGGTTCAGTTCTGAGATGTGTAATTAACCATCATCAGCTTCTTTGTCGCCTCTCATTTCCAGTTTTGTACCTTTCTCCCTTTCTCGTATAAAGTGTCGACTCCCTTTCATGCTTTATTCTCTTGGTCTGAAATGATTTTGGTGAGTTTGTCAGTAATTTTAGATTGCAACTGTGCACTATGCCATGGACAAATGAGTGTTCAATTGCATTTTCAGGGGGTAGATTAGCCTCTGTATGTCTGGATATCAGTGTGTGTTGTGTTGCCTATTGTTTTCACCCTATTGTCTGTCACAGGCATTTCAAATTTTCTTTGATATCTGGCAGAAGTGAGAGTGAAGCAGATGGCCTTAAATTGATTGTGTAATGGCAGATGCTTGTGAAGGTACTCATGCTTTTTGTGTGCTTGTCACATCTGTCCGTGTGCACATGACGTCATTTTTTTAGCCCATGTACGACACTTTACTGTTCGTTTCGTCCGCAATACATTTGATCTCAAAGCTTCACGAACCCTTGGCTTTGACTCAACTTTCCCAACTTATTAATCGTATTCATCACCTCGTCTCAACTGATGTCCACCATGTACCGTGAAACACCTTGAGCTTGTCGCGATCAAGCACCTCTTAATGCCATTATACATTTATGACCACCCTGTAAGGACGTTCCGGGCATCGGCTTGTCAGCAACTCATTACTGAAAATGCTGGCAAATGGAGCAGCTTGATGCTGAATTCTGTCACCTTCCCCACCTCGACTGCTCCCTCCACTTTAATGAGCCACATTTGCAAGGTGTGAGACGAAAGGTTCCTATTCCGTCCACATCAACATGACAGCTATTAGGAGACACCAACAGCTGGTGGAAGGTGGAATTAGGGAAGAGGGTGAAAGAGGGAATGACAGACTGAAAGAAAGAAGGCAGAGGGACGGTATAGGTGCACAGACGAATGCGGTCCAGTATCATACAAGTGTTTGACAGTTATCTTCAGGAAGGGAAATAGATGAGGTGTGCATATAGCTTGTGCTCTTCAGGCCATACATGTCCTTCATTAAACACATCACCTGTTTGGACAATGAAGGACAAATGGAGGGGAGGGTAAAAGGAAGAGGTGTTGACTTGGAAACGTTGGGAAAGCGCGAACAGACGGGAACATGCAAAAGCGACGCAAGGCCATAAGAGCACAAACATGAATATAGAATGTTAAATGCAAATATATCTGCATCAACACTGACACGTGGCGTCTTTTGCAGCAGTCATCTCATTAGTTCTGTCATTGGAAACTGTGCTCAAGGCTGTTGCCATCATTAGCAATTTAGACAGAGCTTAAAACGTACAGAAAAGGGACAGAGAGAGAGAGAGAGAGAGAGAGAGAGAGAGCGAGAAGGTGAGAGGAAACTTGGAAACACAGTGGGTGAGAGAGATAGGACAAATAAGAAGAGAAAAATGAACAGTGAGAAACTGTGTGCCCACAAATCAGCATGTTTCACCTTTATTTTAGAACAAAAGGTGATAATTGGAAAATTTCACAAGGAGATACACAAATTAACTCCAATATGTATTTATTTATTTATTTATTATCAGGACTGTATTGCACTTGACATTTGTTATTTGTGTGTCAAATCCAGCCAGGAAAATCCTGATCAAAGTTTTTAGGTGTGAAATGTCAAGAAACACAATCAAAATCAAGCGCAGAGGCTAATGCACGAATACTGGGCAAGAGGAAGACAGAGGATATTGGAGGATGAAGACTAGCTGCTGTGAGATTATAAAGTAGTGTGTGATGCTGCATGTCTGCAGGAGGTGGGAAGACCTTTCCCCGGGTCATCAACAAAGAGATGAGACCAGAAGTGAATGAACACAGCCGCGCTTTCACCAAGAACAGTCGACTTCCTCACAATGATGCACAATCGATTATGGTTCAGAAATGTGACAGTGAGCAGTTCTCTGAGGAGATATGCATATCTTTTTGTTGACCCTGAGAACCTTTTCTAATCTATAAACTCTGTACTGCCACAGCTCGACATAATTGGATTCATGAAGATAGTCTAGTAGAGGAAGAGGGTCATCCATGGTCGACCCACAGAACTAAATGACCAGAACTTTTTGTTGGTCAAAAACATTCAAACTATCTCTTTAAATGGAAACTCTTTCATTGCTCAAAGTAACTTTGAACAATGTATTCTGTTCATTTAGTACATTGCCTGTTGTTGTACATTTCTATTAAATTTAGGTTTGATTTCCCTCAGAAAGTTTACTCACTATATTATGTGTTTGCTTGGATTTGCGTCTGTGTGAATTGTCTAAGGTAATGTAAGTGCACGTGTTCCACCTGTGAGCAGGTGTTCCCATAATTTAGATTCTCGTCTGCACACACTATAGTCAAATATAAAATTCATGCTTCAGTGTTTAGAAGAGTACAGAGTTGTTCATATATTATATTGGTAACACTTTATAATACCTACACATAATTGACTATGTATTAACCATTTATTACACATTTATAAATCTGTTGTTCATTATGTATTAACCATTTGTTACCTATTTGTTAATGTCTTGTAAAGGTTCATGCTAGGGTAAATTAATTTTTTTAAGTTATTTTTAACCAACAGGTGCAGTGTTTACAAGTAGTTCTTTGTTTACCTGTAAAGCACATATACAAACACTGCATGTGTTGGTTAAAAATAATCAAATTTTACATTTATCTTTGGAAGACACTAGTATGAACCTTTACAAGACATTAACAAATGGGTAACAAATGGTTAATACATAATGAACAACCATTTATAAATGGGTAATAAGTGGTTAATACATAGTCAATTGTTTGTAGGTATTATGAAGTGTTACCGTTATATTTTCTTTTTCCTTTTGCTTTGACAATTGTTGTTCTATCATACAAAATAATGAATAGAGAATTTCAATAAAATGAAATTGACTAACGTTTACTTGACAAATCATTAAGGAGTGACCTTCGTTTACAATAACTGAATAATAATAATAATAGAGATATATAGAGAAATAGAGAATAAACAAAAAAAAAACATGAACAACAAGACAGTCAGAGACAGCAGACTTCCACCAAGGCTTGATATGGCATCATATGACGTCAAAACGTGATGGAATTGAGCCATAGGTGTTGACTCATCTGATGTCTGAAGGTGTGTTTTAGCTGTTGACCTTTAGTGTGACCTTGACCTTTGACCTCCATTGCTCAAAATGTAATGGGTTCTTCCTTGACCCATTATCTATCATTCCTGAAAGTTTAATCAAATGTTCAGAATTTTTTGCGTAATCCTGCTGAAAGTCAGACAAACAAACAAACATACCCAAATTTAATATCTCCTTGGCGGAGGTAATGAATGGATCTATCTTTAAGTAATGAGAAAAAAAAAACAGTTTAATGGAGTTCAGATGTCGTTATATATTAGTCGAGTCAGAACCAATATGTCTCCTAACAAATTGCATTTCCAGTGTGGTATCAGTTCTGCCACTGTAATGTCTTCCTCAGTCTGATTACAATCATACAGGGAACAGCAATGCAGCAACAGCAGGGGTCTAAACTTGGAAATCTAAGTTACAATTTCTAAATTAGGTATTGTTTCATGTTTGTTCATCCACAAATGCAGCTGTTTACTGTAGACAAATATTCCTCCACCGGTTTAGATAGTTTGGGCTGTTACATAAAGTATAGCATCATAATGACAAATGCATTTTAGTGTTGGAATGATTGTAAATCATTCCAATACTAACTAACTTCACATCACGTTCACTATTATGTTAGCTTGTGTGGATTGAATGATACGCTAATATACTGGCAAGACATAAGTATTAGACCAAATGTCTTATATCAGCCAATAAGAATGTTGTAGTGGAAAGTTAAGGCTTTAAAATAGAAAATAGTTGTCTTAAATGTGTCCAGCGAAATGAAGAAACCAAAAGTACTCTTTGCATTATCAGCCAAAATGTATTTTTAAATATCAATATCAGGATCAGCTGTTTATTTTACAATCATTCATCCCTCCTTTGGATCCTTGGAGAAGATGATAGTGAAAAATAGCAGCTGGTGGTCCCTATTCTCACATAATGGAAATGTTGAATCAGGGGGAGTTTAGCTGGCAGCGGAATAGCAGCATTAGTGGGTGTTTACCTGGGAACAACTTTAAAGGAAAGGAAGAAGCCTAAAGCAGCTCCCTTGCATCAATTTCTGTTCTTTTAACCGTCTGCCCAGTCCGTAAACTCAGCATGTAAGTGATGGAGTTGTCCTGTGTGCTTTACTTAAATTGGTCAGACACCTGAGCCTCAAATTTACAGTAGTTTGAATGCAAATAACAGAGCCAAGGCACATCCAGCACCACAGACGTTCAGAGCTTTAAGTGCTTACTCTGCCTTCCCACCCTCTGTGAAGATGACTGTCTCAGACTGAATGCCTGAAAAAGAATCAAACCTCTCCCAGCTAGATCCAAATGATGAGCACACCAGAATGCAATGTAAATTGTGCCATACACACCACAGCTGAGCTAGAGAAGGAGCTTCATCACAAAGCTGGAAACAATTGCTGTCACATTTGTTGAAAATTAAATAGGAACACTATAGCTCAGGATGTTGGAAATAGAAATATGACTCACCTGCCCCTCAGATGAAGCCACAAAGTACGAACGAGGAGCTTGAATTGTTTCTGATGTTTGATACAACACAGTGTAATTATGTACAAAGTCATTTTATGTTCAGAGGTTTTCATTATCATAATCACAGTAAAACTGATAATAGCTGCATCTATTGTATCATGGGATTTCTTTTTGAAATGTGCCATTTCCAGTTCAGAGAGAATCTGTAATAATTCTGATTTAATTTTTTTTTTTCTTGAAGAAAATTTTGTTTTGAATGCTGATTGTGTAATTGGTCATTTGCCAGTTTGTCTTCTGTACATAATAGACATCTTGGAATGTATACTGGAGTAGTTATGTAATTGATTCCTGTATTGAACTGTGTATAATGAACAGGACATTAGGATGGGTTGTGGCGAAAAAGTAGAGATGAAGGACAGTTTCCAGCAATATAACAAAAACAATAAAAAAAGATGAGCTGTGAGAGTCAGGGTGATAAGAGGCAGCCGAGGAGGTCGAAAGAAAAGAAACAGCTGAAAATGAGAAATAAGTAACAGTGGGACAAGGTCAGACAAATAAAACAAGAGTCTGAAGGCAGGTGAAGAAAACGTGGGAAGCAGATGAACATGTGAGAGAATATGAACGTAGCTCAGACAGGCGGAGGAAAGACAAAAATGAAACAAGGGTCAGTAGGTATGTGGCGTGAAAGGATTAGAGAGACTGTTGCTTTTCTCAGCCTCTATGAAGACAACCTCAGGGACAGAACAGATAAAAGGTAGCTGTCTTTGTCACAGAGATGCAGTTAGAAGGAAGTAAATTAATGTGCTGGTTTAATCAATTGCCTTGGGGAATCTACTGTATAAGATTCAAGGCAAAACAGACACTGTATGATACTTTTACACAAAGCAGAGTGGGGCGGACCTCATTTACCGTCTTGTTTGTTCTCATTTTATAAGAAGAGGTCAGAGCAAGATAGAAAACATCTGCCTCCTCATATGAAAAAAAGGATGTTCATTTTATAAGAAGAGCCATCACTTGAGTCACTGTCATTCGTGTTCTGTTATTGTACCGATATTTGTCCATTAATTATGTTTTCACAAACTCGATAGGATATTGTGACCTTTTATTATACTTCCAAAAACTGAATCTTAACTGTGATGAAAATTCATGTTGTAATATGATAATGATAAAGCAGGTCTTTTTAAAAAAATAAATAAATAAATAAATAATTGGTTTGTGGAGTTTGGTGAGTCAACAAAATCGTGATAAGATTTACAAACTGAAAAGATCAGCTTTGAATATAGATTTTTTTTTTGGACTCTGTTAGTGGTAGTGACACATTTCATTTATTGTAGATACTTAGGCGTGGTTAAGAAATATAAAAGGAGCAGCTGCAGGGCACAGAGGCTTAATGAAACATTTTGTGACCAAGCCAGATCTTTTGTTGTAGTAAAAACAAATAGCATGGTATTGAAACAGCTGATTATGGCTGCAGTGAACAAAGATTTTCAGTGGCTGTGAAATGTATAACCACGTGCACATGGCAAATGGTGAGGGACAAAACCTATGATGACATTTTCTCTGTCTGTTTCACGTGTGTGTAGTTTTAAATTGTATACTTTTTCTTTGTATGTGCACACTGTTTGGACCGAGTCAAGTACACACAAGTTGTGGCTCAGTTTTAGGTGTGCTGACAAGTCATATGCACTAAGTAACACACTCTTCACACATAACTTCATTTCTGTATTATGTACAGTATGTAGGTGCGATGGACCATATGGCACCTGTGGAAACAGAGTACCAGAGCGCTGATATCAAGATGTCGTGATTAGCAGGTTTATAATGAGTGCACTGACGTATATATGCAGACAAGGTTATGGGGTCAGGGTTCAAGTGTTGCATTCACTACTGACGGCTGAGATGCAAACAGGTCCTGGACAGGATAGTGAAACGAACACATGTGTCTGTGTGTTCCTGGCCGCCTGGTGTTCTCCAGTAATGGAGAACATGTGGTAATAACAGTGATCTATCACAGTGATGGCTTAGGACTGCCAACCGCAGTGAGAGCAGAAGCTGCAGCAGCATGGGAGATGACAGAGGGGACAACAATGGAAAACTATGAAAACTTATATACTGAGTAAAACCCATTAGCTGCACATATAACTATGTCACACACTTAATACTGATAAAGGTATTTCAAAAACAACTTGAAACGCCTCTCAGAAAACAGCTGGACCCAAATCCAAAAATTTGTTTAAACTCAGTTTATTGGAACAAGTATTGACAGAATGTCTAATGTCGCCTCTATATTGTACCAATCTGAAGTTTCTATGACAACCTGTTCTTGAAAGCCAATAATGTGATTTTTGTCCTTTTCTGCTAAATGCAACTTTGACCTTTTGCAATATTGCTAATTTCATTATATGTATATTTGCGGCAGTCTGTGTAATATTATGATAATATATCCAGTATTGATTAAGTTATAGCAAGATATTTTGCAACATGTCACCTTTGACCTCCAGAGATCTCAAAAACTATTGGTCGTAGATGATTACACCAATGATGAAAATTGTAGAAATCTTCATTCTGCATCATTTGGTACCAATCTGAAAGGTCTGTGACCCTCCATTCTTGATCTATAACCGATAATGTGATTTTGAACTTTTTGTTAATTGTGACTTTGATCTTTGATCCTTTACTCAAATCAATCCTTGCATCTGATGTGCATTAGCTATATGTATATGCCCATGTAATTTCATGGTGACATCTTAAGTATTCATTGAGTTATAGAATGATATGTCTCTACTGATGCACACACAGAGACAGACAGAGAGACACACACGGTTATTACAATAATCTCTCCTACACATACATATATATATATATATATATATATATATATATATATATATATATATATATATATATATATATATATAATATATGTGCAGTGGTGGTGCAGTTTTCTCCAGGTACTCCAGTTTCCTCCCACCATCCAAACACATGCACTGATAATTGGTTAATATAAATTGTCCATAGGTGTGAATGTGAGAGTGATTGTTTGTCTATATATGTTCAGCCCTGAGATGACCCCTGTGACCCTAGTGAGGATATTGCGGGTTCAGATGACGAGACAATATGCATCAACAATTTCGACACATACATCTCTTAAATTGCTAATAGGCAAATGCAATGCTGGGCAGAGGATTTAGGCTTGACTTGAACAAGACAGAAAAGACTAAAAGCAAAGTGTGTCTTTTTCGAAGCTGCTCCAGAACATGCCCGAGGGTTTGGCTTTAGTGACGAAAATTGTGTCAAACCAGATATGGTGCTGGAGGCAAGTAGCAAACCTAACAGAATAAACACCAGTAAATTCTACACAACCCACACTACTTACACAATAACTGTCCCAATCCAACTTCTTATATTAACAATCAAAATGTCAATATTGGAATTACAACATGAGTCACCTTTACTGCTGTTCGGGAGAGATAAAAAGACAATAGGGAAGAGGAGAGAGAGCTTTTGCTGTCAATAAAGAGTGGCAGATGGAAAGGGAGGCAGAGGATGTAGAGTCAGCATGTAATATAAATAAAAATAATGAGACTATGAAGTGTGTGTGTGTGTGTGTGTGTGTGTGTGTGTGTGTTCTTGCAGCTGCATCTTCTCGCCTGAGGGTTAGTTTTCACTGAACAGATATGTGAGGTAATTGTTAAGCCAAGTGATAAAGAGGCAGTCATGAGTAGATTGTACAGCTGGTGGTTTAGAAAAGTCTCACTGGTTGAAGGATGCGTTCAAAGAATGCTGAAAATTCCCACAATGCCTTGTTTTAAAGGATGGGGTAGAATGCACATACAGTATACACTTACATTACTAAATTTACAACCGAATAAAGCAGTGGTGGTCATGAAAACAGGTGGCTGTCAGGACTGAACTAGGGTTTGAACCCAAAAGCACGACTCAAAACTTGCCGTTCAAAAATAAACCAAACTTTAATATCAAAGTACAATGGGAAATGCATAAAACACAGGATTTTTTTTTTAACAAAATATCAATAGTATCAACTAAAAATTACTCTTAAAGAAGGAAAATGACAATGTGACAAAGTAGTGAATTAAATTAACTCTCTAGGACTGGAGGAAAAAACTGTTAAAGAGTTAAAATGTCAAAGGAAAAGACAAAACTAGACAAAAGACAAGGGACAGTATCAAAAAGTCTTCTAAACAAGAGTATGACTGGCTTGGTTCTCTGTAAGATATATATACACACACATATAAGGGCAGGGATACAACAAAACACAGGTGACACACATAAGGAACAATGGGGTAAACAAGGTCAAAGGTCAGACTAGACAGGAAAGAACACAAAAATAAATAAATCAAAACAAACAAGTGACAGATAATTCTAGAAACAAAACAAATACTTGATAATTTCTTGGTGAGGTTGGGTTTTACTGATTAATAAGGATCAGCTTCATTTGAGTTGTGTAACAGAACGAGTGGTACATGGACCCGAAACGCAAAACTCTGAGGCTCCAGATGTGTTTTACAGTCTTTATTAAATAAGGAATAAATGCAGGGATGAGGCTCCTCCCGGTCCGTCCATCCGGGACACTGTGACCCGCAGTAAAGCCGGTAAGAAGGATGGTTAGGCAGGCGGCGTTTGTACACAGATGATCCAACACACAACAATAAGGGAAATCCAACACACCGATATCCAAGTCCGTAGCAGGGTCACGCCGAGGGTCCAAGGTCCGATGAGGCACTGAGGGGAGCAAGGCAAATGCCAGGTCCAAAACCAGCTCACGGTCAGTACACAAAAGATCCAGACGAGGAGCGAGCAAAGGTCGAAATCCAGAAACCAGAAAGACAAGTAAAAAACAAAAAAAAAAGAGATACGTGTATAAGTGCTCATGAGTCACATAACGCAGACAGATTTGGGACGGTGGCTGAGTGGTTAATGCTCTTGTCTCACAGCAACAAGGCCCGGGTTTGATTCCCAGACCGTGTGGACCTTTCTGTGTGGAGTTTGCATGTTTCTCTCTCCATATCTGGATGGGTTTCCTCCGGGTACTCCGGTTTCTTCCATCCCCAAAAATATGTTTAAGGCAAAATCCTTCAGCAGGTGATTCTGACCTGAGCCGGGTTCTACAGCTGGAGATGGGTCCCCGGGCACCGCCCATGGCTGCCCACTGCTCCTTACAGGTGCCCTAATGGTATGAAGGATGGGGGATAAAGTACCTTCCTTGCCTCACCTCACCTCACCTCACCTCACCTCACCCTACCTTACCTTACCTTACCTTACCTTACCTCACCCTACCTCACCTCACCTCACCTCACCTCACCTCACTCTTCTGACAGCTGAGACAAATGACGTGAAAATTAATGGAGGCAGGGAAAACACCGGTGACAGGAAGTAAAGCAGGAAAGGTGAACATGAACCCACATAACAAAATAAAGAGTCCGAAACACCAACAACGACAGAAAAAGTAGAAAGACATACACAAACTAGACATAAACATGATGCAGGATAAATGACAAATTGAACTTAATCTGATGATGTGATTAGATTTTCGGATCACTCTCTCATCACATGGTTCATTACAGTACTTCACACATGTTACCAACTTGTACATTTCTACAGCTGTTATAAACCAGTGATAGTCCATCTACGTCTAACTGCTGTGTGGTGTAAATCCTATAAGCTCAGTCTGTGTTGGACTGCGTTTGTTTGTTCACTGCTGTGCATTTCGCTGGCTTCTTCTGTTATTTGTAAAGATCTGATGAAAAATGTTTTGAAGGTGAACTCTATGTGACTGTCAAACAACTTTCCATGTAAACAAAGTTGTGTTTTGTTCGACCACATCAGTCATGCGTGGTCTTCCTGGTCACTACTCTCTCCTGACTACCGACAGCGCAGAACAGAGTCAGAAGTTTGAACTTTTTTCTTCCTTTCTGTTACGAAGCATCACAAGGTTCCATTTTACTTTGTCCTTTTCCACCTCCGGACCCCTTTGATCTTATGCCCAATTAATTTGGTCCTTTCCACAGTTCCAGATAAAATCCAAGCTGGGTTTTGCCTCTTCTATTGTTGCTGGCAGTCCAATAGTTTACCCATCTCTATTATATCCTTCTCCTCCATTGTCAAATTTCATCTGGTCTTCTCTCTCTCTTGAATTTTCAATCTGCTTTAAGCCTACAGACATGATGAACGCTCTCACTTTTTTTTTTTTTTTCACCAACTTTTTTTGCCCTCCACATTTTTTTCCAATGTGTATTCATCAGTATTAGCCCTAATCACATTAAACCCCTATAGGTTATGTTGTGGAGAATCATCATGGATCAAAAATATCATACACACATATTCATTTGAGTCGGAAAAGGCGATGTTTACTGTATATAACTGACAAAGCTTATATAGTCTCATTTGATGACCTAATTTTCGACTATCTATCTATCTATCTATCTATCTATCTATCTATCTATCTATCTATCTATCTATCTATCTATCTATCTATCTGTCTGTCTGTCTGTCTGTCTGTCTGTCTGTCTGTCTGTCTGTCTGTCTGTCTGTCTGTCTGTCTGTCTGTCTGTCTGTCTGTCTGTCTGTCTGTCTGTCTGTCTGTCTGTCTGTCTGTCTGTCTGTCTGTCTGTCTGTCTGTCTGTCTGTCTGTCTGTCTGTCTGTCTGTCTGTCTGTCTGTCTGTTAACCCTTTAAACTTCTACTCAATTTCATCTAAATTTCTTAATAAACTAAATTGAATGCTGTTCTTGAACCATTTTAATTACATGCAGTTGGTGTTTGATTATATTATAAATGAAAATATTAAGATGAAAAGTGGGATATTGGAGGCAGGTCCTGTTAAAAATATCAACAATTGTTTTATCTATTGCATCATTTATGTGTTCTGGACTATATTTGGACATTTTTTCTTGTTCCTTTGGATTTGTTGGAATATGGTGGATAATTATGAGACATGAAGGTTCAGACCAGCTGTTTGACATTTGATTTAGTTTTTGCACTAAAACATGGACAATTGATTATTTTTTTTAATACATTTTTCTGTTTTTAGTTAACTGGTCCAGTCCACTTCTTCTGAATGTGGCCCCTGAACTGAAATGAGTTCGACACCCCTGCTCTACACTATCATATCTCATGTTATACTAAAAGTATAGTGGAAATTCTGGGATGATATGATGAATTTTAATTCCTTTGCTCTGTTTGTTGTCATCGTCAGCAATGCAACATGAAGTGTGGTTATAATAAGACAGTCTGACATCACAAACATGGTAAAAATGCTTGTCGGATATGTGCCAGAGAATGGTTATTTCCAGGGATAAAACCATGTATTCATTTCCATGTACACAGAGAAACTGACATTTGTTCTTGGCTTGTATTTAATCTGTACTTCTTATCCAAAAGGAGGCAAAGTAAAGACTGCTAGCTACTGATTATAGGCAGGTTTTCACAGTATACTTAATATGTATTTGGCTGCTGCACACTTGATGAACAAAAAACATGCTGATATGGAAATAAATCTTGCCACAGCTTTTTAATCCATTAGTGTAGCTCATTCAGAATCTGGCAGCAAATAGTGGGAGAACAAAGCTTTCCTCAATTATTCTTTGTATTATTCGGTCATTTCATGTAAAGGCCAAGAGTTAGAGGTAACAAAAATGTTTTCCAAGGAGCTGCTTTATATTTTCTCCTAATTTTTCTGCCAAAGTTTAGATGCATATTTGCTTGTGATAAGATGATTAGTTTCATAACCTTTGCATAACCTTGCAGTTATACACATATGTACCCATAAACATTAGCATGCAGCCTCTTCCCATTAAAATATTACATTATTTGACTCCAATAAATAATTTATTTGGTGTATTTAAGGAAAATTGTCGAAAAACACAAAACTATAAAACTAATTTGGAAAAAAAAATGACCCTACATCATTAAGTTAGCTCTACTTTTGTGGATCATTAATCACTCTTACAGTGATCACGGGGGCTCCACAACACCCACAATATGAACATTACCTTTGACCTTCGACTCACGGGGAAGGAATAAAAGCTCCCACACAATCCTCATTAAGGCCACATAGCATATTAAGCATAAAATATATACTACTTAAAGTCAAACTCGAAGGCTGCTCAGGGTTTATTTAACTTCAGTCTATTACTTCATTGATTTCCCACCTGAATGGACGAGGTGAGTCTTTACTTAAACATCTTATCGCCAGGATTTCAAGAACAGTGCCACCATGGCTGATTTCTCTTGTGACCCACATAAGAAGACGTTTCACTCTCACAAAGTGGAAATTCAAAGTATGACTATGTTTATATGAGGACCTTACAATGAAATACAATCATTTTTATGGTAAAGTGGTACTGATATCTAGGTTGCACTTATGACAACACGACCTTGTGTGTAGTCCGGCACTGGGTTTATTACTACTAGAACCAAAACATTTAATTATTAGCATGTCTCTGTTTTCATTCTGGTAAGATATTGACGTTGCTGTTTTTGGATTGAATAGGATTACACTCAATTTTGTAGTACTATTTTGTATAATGGCAAAAAAAAAAAAATTAACGATTATCTGTCAGGAACAAACTACCTGAAGTTATGGAAAAGTGGAACAGCTGGTGGTAGAATAGTGCAGCAGGGTGTTTTTTTTTTTTTTTTTTTTATTAGTAAGACAGAAGTATTTCAGGTTCAGTCTCCATAAAATGCAACAAGCCTGAATTTACCTGGTGGCCTTTCATCATTCACAGTCTAATTTATTTTTTATTATTATTATTATTATTATTATTTTTGTTCTGTAAATGGATGAAACACTCACCCAAAAAAGTATTGTTGGTTAAAATGTCTAGTATGTAAGCCAAAACTAAAATAAATTGGAGATGTCGCTGTTCAAATGGTAGAATACATTATGTGCTGAACATTGATTTGTGGTAACACAGACAACGAAGCATAAATCCAAACAAAAAGCACATAAACAAAATGCCATGTATCAGTGCCATGAGAAAATACAGTTGAGTTAACTATAGTATGTTTAGTCAACAACAAACCCCAGCCTCTTGTATTTTTCATACTGTGTGGACTGTACACAAGCACTGATGCAAACAGAGCTGCACAGTACACACTTCATTCGTGTGTGTGTGTGTGTGTGTGTGTGTGTGTGTGTGTGTGTGTGTGTGCGTGCGTGTGTGTGTGTGTGTGTGTGTGTGTGCGTGTGTGTGTGTGTGTGTGTGTGTGTGTGTGTGTGTGCACGCGCTAAAGGAAAGGGTCTCTTCCTTGCAGCCAGCACTCTCACTGTGCCCGCAAACTCAGAGTCAACTGTTTTATCCACACTGCCGACGGGAAGAGCCTCGCATCCTTTTCTGTCACACTGACACAACAAGAGAAATGTAGTGAGAAGTACAGAGGCAGGCAGATCGAGGAAAAGGCTGGGAAGTACAGAAACAGGGAGAGAAATAAAACACGAACAAAAAGAGACAGAAGGACATCGAGAAGATAAAGAGAACCACAGCTGAAATAAAGCTATCAAGGGCAGGCGCACAGTACAACTAACTCACTTCACTTTTTACTTTTTACTTTCTGCTTTTTTATTTTAGTTAGTTGTAAGTATAAGTTAATATTTTCTGAATGTTGCTTAAAGGAGACTTATTATGTCAATGTGTGTTTTTATACATACATACAATCTTTATGTTTTTACTTTTATTGCTTTTGTAAAGCACCTTGTGACTTTTATGTTCTTGAAAGGTGCTATATAAATACAGATTATTATTATTATAATTATTCATCGTCATCGTCGTCTTCTTATTCCGCTTATCCGGGTCTGGGTCATCAGGGGCAGCAGCCTCAGCAAAGAAGCCCAGACTTCCCTCACCCCTGCTACCTCAGCCAGCTCCTCCAGGGGAATCCCGAGGCGTTCCCAGGACAGCCCAGAGATATAATCCCTCCAGCGTGTCCTGGATCGGCCCAGGTCTACTCCAAGCCCCTCCCAGATGTCCGAGCTTCTCACTCTATCTCGAAGGCTGAGCCCAGCCACCCTGTGAAGGAAACTCCATGATCTCGTTTTTTGAGTCATGACCATAGTTGAGGGTCGGGACGTAGATCGACCAGTAAATCAAGAGCTTTGCCTTCGGGCTTACCTCCTCCTTCAACACAACACATTACTGCGGATGTCACCCCTATCCGCCTGTCGACCTCCCGCTCCATCCTTCTGTCGCTCCGTGAATAAGATCCCGATGTACTTAAACTCCTCCACCTGTGGATTATCATTATTATTAGTAGTAGTAGTAGTAGTATTAATGTCAGATGTCGACTGCAACCCTCAGCAAAGTTACAAAACATGAGCTACAGTGTTTGTTTTCATCCTTCAACATGGTTTCCTGTCACACTAAACAGCTCGTTGACAGATGTTCATAAGATGTGTATAAAACCTGACATCAGGTTGAAGCGTACAATAGTGTGGAACCGGCCCTGAAAGACAGACAAAGATAATTCAAAATGTCCCGGAAGAAGACAGAAGATGCCTCCCAAAACAGTCAGTGTTTTTCCAAATGTGAAGGAAAATATCAAATGTTTTCTTTTCCAAAAGATGTCTCAACCATAAAACTGTGGGAAGCTTTTATTTTTGCTGGCCAACGTAAGGTAATGTGCAAGTGGTCCAAAATATTAACGTGCTTGATTCCTCCCGGTTCAATAGTGAGAGCGGTGCGCCAGAGAAATTTATATTAAGACCAAAAAGCATGTAACTTGATACTAGTTGTGTGCCTATGTTAGCCTATCGCTTTCACACAGTAAACAAATACACATCTGGGGTCGGACCCAAAACCCTCAGTCTACCTCTCACTCCCACTCAGAAGCCTCCACAGAGCTGGCCAATCAGAGAACAGCCAGATTGGCCAGGAGCCAAAATGGAGCATTTCAGGCAGAGGCAGAAATGGGCTTGGATCTGGACTTTTGTGAACGCCGGTATGAGATAGTAACTATGGAGTTTTTTGAAATCATGCAAAGCTACTCTGTAGGTGCTGAAAATGTACAGAATGATAGTTAAAACTGAGTTTAATAGGTCTCCTTTAAGTTTACAAAGGTATATTAATATTATGAATACCAAGTTACATAAATAAATACAAGATATTAAACTTTATATCCTGTTCTACTGATTAGCATTTTCTTTGATTCTAATGAACAGAAAAATGCAGATAAAATGAAAATGAGTGGCTGATGATTATGCACCAGAATGTTTTAAGTAGGAAAAATAAATAAAGGCCGCTTCGCTAATGGTACTTTTGAAGTCAGATTTTCCTTTTTTTTTTTTGTTTTTGTTTTTAAAGCTTGTATCATTTTTTTCCCCTTCCCACATAAATTACTGAGAGCTGGAAAAAATAATGAACCATATGTGTGAATCGTTTTTAAGTACAGGGGTGTGTTTTGAAAGGGAAAAAAAAAAAACAGTGCTTGAAACTTCAGACAAGTGTAATCAAGATGCTTCTTTGTAGGTAACACAAAACAAAAAAGGAAAGAAAAGAAAAGTAAGTTCCAAGGTAGCCTTCCAACACAAAAGATAAGACTTTTTTCCAGATGGATATTTCATGATTTAATACTAAAAACGAATCTTACACGTAGAACTGGGTTACCTGTGCAAGGCTGAACAAGAGAACACAAGCTTGTCCTTTAAATGACGGAGGATGACAATGTGAGTTTTCTGTGATTTTTTTTTTTTTTTTTTTGGATCCATGTGAAAATTATTTGTTGCACTTTGAGATTCCGTGCCACCGTGAAACTCTTAAGCCCCGCCCATTTTGAAGCTCTCACCCTTTAACGAGTCTGTACCAGTTTTATCATTAAGGAATTCCTTTGCTATAAAATGTGATTTCGACTTCAGTCACAAGAGCAAGAATTGTCCAATCTATACCTCTCGGGGGCAGAACACGCAGTAATAGTTGATGTAAAAACCAGGACGTCTGTGATGGATACATCTGTGGGAATGTGAGAAACTGATAAGGGGGTTTGTATTCTGTTCGACAATATATGTACATCTGAACTTGTGTGGGTGAAAATATGTACGAACGCTCGCTTTGATCTCTGAATTTTCTGTTATTATTTTTTTATTCCCGAGTCTGTTTACGTCTTCCTGCATGTGTGTGTGTGTGTGTGTGTGGATACATTCTTGTGCTGATGTGTTGTGCAGTAATGGAAGCTGTCCTGCAGCACACAGTCTGGTGTTTGCAGCCGGAAAGCTGTCATAAACAATCTGCTCCAGCGTCAGTTAAACAGCAAGCGTGGGAGAACTGGGTGCTCTATAGGCTACAACCAGCCACACACTCTAAATAGACCAACCCATCTGCCTAATGCACTGAAATCAAATTGAGCAACGGGTATCTCACATGACATTGCGATGGTTACGCAACAACCGGTCCACAAAGGCCCGGGATTGACACCGGCCAGTGGCTCTGGGAGGTGTTAAGTTTAGACACTGAGTGAAAGTGAAGCCAATGATATGCTACGGTGTGAAAACCGCCAGACTGAAGACCTTTATCTGCAAGAAATATGGCCTTTATAGGTTCAAATGATTTCACACATAAATGTGATGAGGTTGGTTGGGCTGTGGGCTAGAAACAGAATGTAGCCCAAAGTCAATATACCCATATATCATTGTAAGTGCAGCTGGACACATGCAGTATACCCTATAAATACTGTCAGTCCTTGAGCACAGTCGGAGTCATCCATCTGGCTGCTGTAGGCCTTGCGGATACTGTGGGAATTCACAGGAGTATAGTTTTCATTTTACTAAAATCCATACAAATGTTGGACTGAGAACAAGATACACCACCAGCCACTCCTGTCTATGTCTCCCAAAGGACAATACCATATTATTGATGACTTTAATCTGTCACAGGGGATCGAGGAGAGGTCAGTTAAATAGATTTCTATATTCTAAGAGAATTCTACACCTAATTTGATTATCTATATGTTTGGTAACACTTTATAATACCTATAAATGGGTAATAAATGGTTAATGCATAGTCAAATGTGTGTAGGTATTATAAAGTGTTACCATATTTTTTTCTTGTTATTAAAGCATGTAACCCTTGGCCACAGTTATTATCTTGACTTTAACATCCCACAGAAGACTTGGCTTTTACAACAACTTTCTTTGAACTAAACATTTTTTCTTTTTCACAGAACAAAATAAGATGTAATATCAGTAAAACAGCCTAATACATCTGCAGGGCTTTGATGGGTTCCTTGATCAATACCAGTGACTCAGCACTGCCTTTACAGCAGGCAAAGGTTTCTGACTTTAATAACTCAGTTTCCTCTCCCAGTTCAAGCTCTCCACTCATGAACATGTAACACATGTCGCTTTTCCTCCACAACACTTAGAAGTTTGACTGAGACCATGTCAGTATATGTTCTGTACGATCAGCAGCTGTGTCGGAGGATTATAAAACTACATGGATGGATTTTTTTTTTTTTTTTTTAAATAAGAAGCCCTGGTTTCTAAATAGCTATTCTTCAACAATCTTAATTTGTGTTTTGACATCTAAGCTGTTCACTTGGATAAGCATAATTTTACATATTTCAGCATTATAAGAACAAAAAAATCACGATCAATATATTGTTAAGTTGTAAATTAGAGACTTGGCATTACATGTTAAACTAGATTAAGTAAAAGGATTACCATCTTTTAATTTAATACCCATACAATCCATTCTATGCTATAAATGAAGCTGTATTATACTCTGTTCTTTAATTAGAGCTCAAAGGAGACTTCACTATTTTAAATGTGCACTGAATAACAATGAGTGCGAAGGTTTTACAGAACTTGCCTTTTAGTCGCATGAAAGACATAAAACACCAAATGATGTGTTTTTTCACATGTTCAGTAAATTATACATTCCCTGATTATGAATGTGGTTTTAGTCTTCAATGACAAATACAATAAATTAAAGCAGGGGTGTCAAACATGCGGTCTGGAGGCCAAAATTGGTCCACCAAAGAATCCAATCTGGTCTGTGAGATAAATTATAAAACGCATAAATTACACTAAAGGTATTAACATTCAATGACAAGTATATTAACAGCATAAGAACCTAGAAATAATAGCAACTCTAAATTGTTCTATTTGCTTTAGTGTGAAAGCAGTCAAATTACTAATGGTGATACTGTTTACAATGAGTCGTTTCATAAAAATGTTAAAAACCTAAACGACCATGAATATAAGTATATGTCCTGATGAAGGTCCTTGGCCGCAACACGTAGGCTGATGTGTTCTTAACTTTTGCATTCTTTTATTAAATACTTTTTAATATATATATTTTTACAATCTCAGAGTGCCTCTGCTTTTTCTTCCTCTTCTAAACCAAAAATACATTGAATTTTACCAATATTCTACCTGTAACTAAATGTTTTATGCCTGAGTAGATCCACTGTAATCTGCAAATTGGAAAAACTGAGGTATAATATCAGTAAAACTGTAATTTTATTTTATTTTTTTCACTAAAACAAATAGAAAAAAATACAGTTTTTGTGCTGAATGTAACTAAATTAAACTAAACTAAACTGAGTTCGACAGTCCTGATTTAAAGCTCTCACAAACGCTGTAGCTGTTGTTTCGTCTCTGACATCTTCCTGCTCAACATTTCACAGGGATGAATTCCAGTGCAATCATGTGCCCATTGTTTCGACATTGTGCCATCTGTCAAGCTGTAAAAATCCTCCTCTGAGTACTGAAACATTAGCCAGTGGGGGAGAAAAGAATACAACACAAAAACAAAGAAGGGGTAATGGGGAAAAGCATAGATGTATAAAGTCAAGTTATTCTGCACTCTTTGATTTTTATTGGTGTATAAAGCTGATGACAGTGGAGTCCCCACACAGTCAACAAAGTAAACTGTTACCTCTGTCTGCATCTGCAAACCACCAAGAAGTATCATTTCACTGCGACAGGTCATTGACGACTCCACTTTTCATATGTGGGATGTATAAATACCATGACGTTTGACAACAGATGTGGGCAATATCAAAGTTGGTTTTAGATATTAATTTTACTTTTTTTTTTTTTTTAACATATTTGACATATTTTGGGGGCAGCACGGTGGTGCAGTGGTCACAGACCGAAGGTCCCTGGTTCTATTCCCACACCAGACCTTTCTGTGTGGAGTTTACATGTTCTCCTTGTGTCTGTGTGGGTTTTCTCCAGTTTCCTCCCACCATCCAAACACATGCACTGATAGGTTAACTGGTTAATCTAAATCACCCATAGGTGAGAATGTGACAGTGATTGTTTGTCTATATATGTTCAGCCCTGAGATGAACTGGAGACTCATACAGGGTGTACCCCACCTTCACCCACTGTTGCTGGATTAAACCCCCAGTGACCCCCATGACCCGAGTGAGGATAAAGCAGGTTCAGACAACGAGACGAGACATTAGACAGGAAGTTACATATAGGCTTTGACCTTTGACCTTGAATGGCCAAACTTTGTCATAAAACCATATTTAGACATTAGGTCATTATATGTATAAATGACAATGGTGCAGAAAAAAAAAAGTTTTTTACTTGAATTTATGGAAGGATGTGTGTACACAACTTTCCAGTGATTGAAATAAAGAGCTTTAGAGGCAAAAACTAATGAATAAATGTGTTCTGAAACTCACATTCCCTCATGTTGACTCAATTACTCTAGTACCTGAGATGAACTGGAGACTCTGGATTAGGCCCCAACAGACCCCCAAGACCCTAATGAGGATAAAAGCGGGTTCAGATGACGAGACAAGAGACATATTTTGGTATTAAACCAAGCTCTGGGATGTTTCTAAGTTATTAAAAAAAATGTAATCAATTAATTCACTAACTGTTCCACCTTAGATACACTATTATTAGTATAACCTCACTTCCACAAAATATCACAGGTGCCATGACTGGGAAAAGCTCTATACTGTACCAGAGGTCACCAGCCCTGGTCCTTAAGGGTCCCTATCCTGCTTGGTTTAGATGATGTCCCCCTCTTCTAGGACACCTGATGATGATAGGCTGATCATTTAAATCAGGTGCGGGGGAAGAGGATAGTGGTGGTTGGTGACCCCTACTCTATACTGTACACATATTTAGAAATGATAATAAACACATTTTTGTTTCAGAAATAGTGGCAACATGTTATCCTGTTCTAACCTAACAAGTGTGCAGTCTGTCTGTCTGTCTGTCTGTTGCCCAACACTATTATGTAATTACATTTTAGATTCCATGTCATTTGTAGGCTGTGTTGTAACTACCTTGATGCTGAGTTTCCACCCTTGGCCTCATTCTACTGTACAGCAAATTACATCTTTTTTTTTGTGTGCACAATCTTTCATATCCTTTAAAATTGCCCACGTATCATTATTGATATTGTTTTTGTTTATCTGAACGTTAGACATATCAATGCTTCACTCTCTACTAATTAGATATCTTATTAAACTAACTCCCTGAGCAGGAGCACTATTCAGCCAACAGTGTGTGGACACTGTATGTGTTATCATGTTTAGTTGATGAGAAGTGAAAGGAGCCCTGATGTCACCTTTTAGATTGTCACTGATCGTTTTTCTCTGCATCAAACAACAAGAGAACAAATGCTGCTTCTACTTTCCTGAATAGACTCCTTTCTCTGTCGTTGCACACCTTCTCGTCACAGCTGGATGTCTGTCAAACTGATTCAGATTCAGTGCTTCCTGTTGTTATATCATGATAGCCTAGGTTGGTATTTCCTGGGTTACTTGTAGAAGGAGCAGCCTGGCTTAATCAAGTTGTTTTTTTTTTATTATTTTTTAAACCTGCATGTGCTCTCGTGATTGGAATATCCCCCAGAGAGGTTTTTGACTCGGAAGTTCCTGATAATGGCTCATTTCGCAGCCACTACTGTGCATTCTATGCATAGTACAGTATGTGAATTTCCACCGTGAATCCTAATGTAAAACCAGTGCACGTTCAGAATGTCCTCTCCATCTCCAGCTTCTGTGAATGACGGCCCTAAACCTCTCACCAGCAGCTATATTCCCATGACAGATGTTTATGATGGGGATGTGATCCACACTTTTTTGAACCTCCACATACACACAAAGCCTAACAAACATGTATACACACTCACATGGACAAAGTGAATGACATTCCAAAAGAGATAATTCATTGTTATGGTTTTCCAAACCGGCTGAAGTCCCCATATCCAGCACACAAGCCTGTGGGGATTTATAATAGGATGCTTATCATTACACAGCAATGCCAAGGAAGATAGGCAGATTTAGGAAATTAAATTTACACAAAAAAGGACAGCAAGAATCAACCGACTGTCAAGGAAGTGTATTCTGGTTAAGATTTGTGCAAGTGTAAGGAGCATTTCTTTCCCATTTTTACATCCTCTTTTTGACAGGCTCTGAAGTCTCCTTTCACTAAAAAGCCCATGCTCTTCTTGCTCAGTATCCAGTCCACTTTGATTAGACATTGGAGGAGGTGAAGGGAAAATGAATCTTTGTAACTCAGAAGCATGACGCCATTTCAGTACTGAAATGAAAAGAAAACTCGGTGTTAAATCTTTGCTCCAGCTCTCTTTCAGAAGGTTATTCACTGTATCTACTGTAAGAACTGTGAGTTCCCACAGACTCCCAGGAGTCTAAATCTAATACCGTACTGTACAACTATGGTCCCCTTCTTTCAGTGGCAAAACTTCTTTGCTCCATTTTCTTTCATTTCTACGTTTCTTGCTTCGCCCCCCTGCTGTGAATAGTAAATGGTAAGGGATGACCATTGGCTGTGGACCATATAACTCCAGGAAAAGGAATGCTACAAAGAACCATTATTAAAAAAAAAACAACAAAAACTAGAAAAGACAGATGTGGTATCAAACTCATTTTAGTTCAGGGGCCACATTCAGCTAAATTTGATCTGAATGGGGCCGAACCAGTGAAATAATAACATAATAATACATAAATAATGTCAACTCTAAAAAATGTCCTCTATATTTTAGAGTGAAAAAAAGTAAAATTAAATAATGAAGATATTTACATTGACAAATAATGTGAATAACATGAAACAAATGAAAGAATAAGCCTAATTTTAAACAATTTTATCATTTCTACTGTACATGTTCATTATAATTTGATCAAATACAAATACACCAAATATTTAATATCAAGCAGATTGTTCTTAAAATTGCACTGACTTCACTTGAAACCCTTCATGTTCTTCATATTTCTTCAAGATTATTGAAATATTTTATGAAATTATACTTTTTTCAATGTAAATATGTGAAATATTAACATTTACAAAGAGAAAAAAGTTGGAGCTGTAAGTATTTATAGATTATTATGATAGGTTACTGGTCTGACCCACTTCAGATTGAATTGACCTGAATGTGGAACCTGAACTAAAGTGAGTATTAATAATTTAATATCTATTTTTACATTTCACAAATTCATCCCAAGGGCCGGAGTGGACCCTGAGGCGGGCCGGATTTGGCCCCCGGGCCTTATGTTTGACACCTGTGGTCTAAATATTCTCCCAGGCCTCTTTTCGCACCAGAAATGTGTAGTAAATGCAGTGTGTCTTAGAATGATAAATTGAATGTTAGATACAAAATGTCCAATTCACATAGAAACTGATGGTGCATTCTATTACACATTAGGTACAGTTCAGTATATCCATAGATCAGGCTATTTCCCAAATAAGAAAAATATTACACTGAATAGTGAAGTTGACTGTGTGCTATATTTAACGTAGGTGACAAAGACACCTGCATCATTTTAATCTCACCTTGTACACTATTAAAAGTGTTAGATAAACCTACACTCGTACTATAAATACAGAATAAAAGCCTATTATCTGACAAGAAAAAAAAAAAAAAAAGGCTGTTCTCCAATTCAAACATTTGTTTGTCTCAAGCAATTTAAAGCTCATCTAACTTTGCAGCTTTTGCTCGGTGCCTTATTTCATGCATCACCAAATTAGCTGTGCGCTTGTTACTTTTTATGAGCTACAGCAGATGTGTTGTGGGTGCTACGCTATCTGTGTTGTTTTTAATGTACAGGTGGCAGGTTTTCCCCTTCGTTCTCTCCTTTTTCCTTTTCAATTCACACACTACTCAGCATTTACTGCTACTGTGATCTGACCCAGCCTCTCTTTCTCTCTGCAGTAGCACTGCAGCTCCATCAATCAGACACACACACACACACACACACACACACACACACTGAGGCGTCCAGAGCTCATCCAGTGAAGACAAAGATGGTTCTGTGATCGACAGACTAGAAGAAATGTGTGTCATCGCACATATGCATTCAAGCATATACGAACACACAGACTATCAGTTTGAGACTGTGCAACACTCAGTAGGGAACTCATTATTTTCCAAAGGGTTCACATTATTTAACACTGGACTTTTCCATACAAATCTACAGTGAAGTTTTCCAATTAGAATGAGTGGAGTCCTGTATATCTGGTTTGTTTTGGTACAATATGCATGCACACAATTAAGTTTCCATGCCGTTATTACTCTTTGTGTCACACAATTGTGTGTTCTTTGAATTATATAAGAGGGTGCACACAGACTACTGATACATACATAATAAACACAGAGTAGAATTAACCCATTTTCTAGCCGATTTATCTTAAAATACTGAGCCTATTATATCTATGTCCACAATAGAACATGTTATTGCAGGGAATGAAATGTTCTATGGTGATTCATGGAATAATAATAATTAAATATGCTTGAGATTCCCACATACTTGTTATTTATGCACTGGAAAGAAAATCTACAAAGAGACATTTATTACATTTGTGCATACAGAATGAAAATTGGTTTAAAGCATGCTTCAGTTCAAATAAACAACTTTAGTAGATGTTGAGACCATTAAGTCCGGACTCCTAATAGCATCAGAGAGGCTTTCATTTCATGGCTTTTCCATGTGGAAAATACCAGGGAGAAAATGTTGTTTTGTGCATAGTGGGACTAATTTCACTTGAAAGGCAAAATATCTCAGGACAATATTTCCAGCTAATGATACACCATGATGCTAATTAAAAAATTTCACTCTGTCTCTGGTGGAGTGACAGTGCAGCAGCATAGTAGCAATTACATTGCACCATCAAACTAGGTTTATTCTTTACATTACAAAAATACAAAACAGTGTTCAGAAGTTATTGCCTTTAATCCTAAAAAAAACTAAATTAGCAGCACTGGGTTTAATTAGTTTCTTCTTAATAATTTACAGTAATCATTTAAAAATTCAAACTTGGGTTTCTATTTAATGGTATGTTTTGTAGATTGTGTGAGTGCACAGTTAATGAGCAACGACACAAACTATATGATTCACATTCATTAAGAATTATATTGCTATAATTATTGAAAACATTGGAATAGAGAAAAGGTTGTATTTTCTTGTCTGTGGCATCACTCTTCAAGCTTTGTTTTATTTCTCTGCGTTTTTGGTTGGTGTCTGTCTTTTGTTTAGTTAATTATTGACACAATTCATATTCTCTGCATTGCCCTATTATGTCTCCAGTACCACAGTCATTGGCATCTTGTAAAATATTCCGACTTTATATGTCATCTCCTGATGTACATGTTTTTTATGCATGGCTTAGACCAGCACAGAAACAATATATTGTATCTTCATATGTCCCTCTTTGCTGATGTGTCATACAAGGTTTAGTGCCTCCGAGGCCTGTCTTTCTGTGCTCATGCAAGTGTGCGTTCCCACTGCACCATCGCAGCAGGGGGTTACTGCAGTGACCCATGATATTATGCCTGGGAACAGGTCCAAACTGTGAGACTCTCCATGCTTAGCTGAGCTGCCTGGTCACTGGAAACAGACTGGCTCAACAAGTGGAGCTCCAGAGGAAAGCTGTCATTATGTAACGTAGAGTAAAAACTGCCAGAACCTATTAGAGACTTCTCATTATGGCTGACTCTTACCCCATCATATGTCAAACTGTAATGTAGCCAAAATGTTTAAAAGAGCATACAAGTTGAGACATGATGTAATGTTGTCAGAAGGAAAGATGGATAGATGGATGGATGGATAGATGGATAGATAGATAGATAGATAGATAGATAGATAGAGTCAAAAATTAGGTCATCAAATGAGACTATATAAGCTTTGTCAGTTAAATACAGTAAACATTGCCTTTTCCGACTCGAATGAATATGTGTGTATGATATTTTTGATCCATGATGATTCTCCACAACATAACCTATAGGGGTTTAATGTGATTAAGGCTAATACTGATGAATACACATTGGAAAAAAATGTGGAGGGCAAAAAAAGTTGGCGAAAAAAAAAAAAAAGTGAGAGCGTTCATCATGTCTGTAGGCTTAAAGCAGATTGAAAATTGAAGAGAGAGAGAAGACCAGATGAAATGGATGGATAGATGGATGGATAGATGGATATAGATGGATAGATAAATGGATAGATAGATAGATAGATAGATGGATGGATGGATAGATAGAGACTATGGATATTTAAGAGACAACATGGCAACAAGTTAAGTTCCTTAATAGAAATACACACAGAAAAGAGAGAGAAAACAAAAGTACATTTCAATCATTGTATTTTTATATTTTGCATTTTGAATCAATGTTTATGCTTTGAAATTTGTGCCTGGAAATTGTGAAATTTTCTGACAAAACAAAACCCATTTACAGACACAGTGGTCCATTAGTGGGCTGTCCATCGCCTGTGTCAAAACAGTTTTGTTATTCCACCCTCATCCTTGACCTCTTCCTCTCAATAAGAACCTTTTTCTCTTATATATTAAACAATATCCACACTAGCCTTGCTGTCTTATCACTTACATGCCACGGTGCAGCAGTACTCCACCCATGAACACAGTTCCAACAGCAGCACCGGCTTTTCCTGAGGTATGGGAAATGTCAAACCTCAAACATATCATCAAAGTAAACAATAGCTTCTGCTGTGACCTCCTGCCATCTGGAAAATGACTCCTGCCATGCTACGCAACATGATCACATATAGCACTGCACAGGTATCCTAGGTTTGCATGCAAATTCAATTACAGCGTGACACTTAATGAAGAGGGAATATTTGAGCCTGTGTTGTGCTTAATTTTCTTCATTTCGTATTGTAATGAGTGTTATCGTTGTTTTTCTTCGTTCTATTTGTCTTGCGATTCTCTTACGCTCCTGTCATAATCCTCCCTACCTTCCCTGATGTGTTTTGTTTTTCCCTCAGAGCCTTATTATGCCCCCCCCACCCCCCACCCCTTTACCTTTTTTCTCTATATGCTGTTGCTTTCCATCAGTGTTCTCCTTTTTCCCTGTTTCCTCTTCCTTCAGGAGATGTTCATCCTTTCCCTTCCTCTTGAGTGATTTTCAGAACCAATCCGTTCCCACCATACCCTGTTTCTGAAAATAATTACCCTAAGATGGAAGAGGAAGAGATGGAGAGGGAGAAGATGGCAATTGATGGCAGGCAGGATGACAGTGTAGATGAAAGACTGAGTCAAATCATGACATGGGGGGAAAAAAAAAAAGTTTTCTATTGATGAAAGAACAGAGTATAAGGGAGTGAGGAGAGGCAAAGTTGAGGAGAGTGAAATTAAGGACAGATGTGTAAAAAAAAAAATCGACAAAGCCTTCTCGTATCAACTCACTTGAACAGGATTTCACAAACAAACCTACAGTAGCCAGTTCCTAATCCTCTCCATTAGCAGCAAAGGTAATAATCTCATGTGAGAACAGTAGATGTTGTTAACATCCTTTGCTCTAGAAACATCAGCTAATACATGATAAGCAAACATAGTTAGCGCTTTATTGCCACAGCACAAACAAAGCTAACCACCATAAGCCTCATTATGTATTGCTTGGCCATGAGCAATGCTAATTCCTGTTAACGCTGCCAGGTATTACTGACACAGAGAACAATACTAAATCCCTGTTAGTGAACCCCAGCCACTGCAGGGGCTTAGCACAGCTTGGGTTTCCATTAGCCTGGCAGTATAGATGTACACACAGGCTCACACACACACACGCACAAGCTAATGCACTGTCTTGCGTGTATACCCACACATCCCCCTGATTCCCATTAACCTGTGGGAGCCCCTGTGTGGCTGAGCGAGAGAGCCCTAATTTGTCAGCCTGCCGTGGGTCTTGGAACTGAAGGTCGTTAGCAAATAGAGTTCACCTCTAATTACTGCTGGACTTCCCTTAGCATGAATGAACATATGTGTGTGCAGTATACGCTGTAAGTATATACAGTATCACTGTGACTGCAGTAGCAACATAAAACAGAGAATGTGAACCATCCATACTGTACAGTAAGTTTGTGTATGCACGTGTGTTGTGTATTAAATATTAGCATCCTTCTGCTGCTGCTTTATATGAATCATACAGGTTATTTTCAGACTGCAGGCAAGAGTTGCTCAAAACAGATTTTTATTTTTTTTTAATTGAATTTTTAGCTCATCTGGCATTCACAGCTGTTAATTTTTCATGATAGCGTGAACAGCTTGGATCACATGGAATCTGCACAGCAAAATCAGCATACGAAATTAACAGTCAGTTTATTTCAATACTCTTGAAGTGTGCAAGTCCAGACCACAAAGTATTGATTTTAAACTTTTAAGGGTGTTGGTGTTAATATTTAACACTCAACACTGACTAGTTTTAGCTGAGCTCAACATGAGGTCCAGTTTTACACATTAGTTTTCATCACACAAAATGAGTCGATTCTACTAACATCCAACAAATCTCACTTTGACCAGAATTTCTTTCATTCATTCATTCATTCATTCATTCATTCATTCATTCATTCATGTCTTTATCCAGCATCAGAAATGAATCTCTGTGGTTAGGTTCTCACTGTCGGTTGATTCAGAATAGATTGACATTTCATATCATTGCTTAGTTTTTTTTAAAAATCGTATTATTAATGATAGAATCCACGCATCATTTACAACACTCACATTTCTGAAATACAGGGAGTCACTTAAAAAAGGGGTGGGTGGGGTTCCTCCTCCTCATTCTCATTATCATGTGCTCAGTTTTGCTGGCTTCCACTGTGCAACAATTTATAGATTAAACCGTAAACTCTGACTTTAATGGCATCAGTATTTACATCAGTGCAACAGTGTGCTGCATGTGTTATAATTCTGTTGTAGGTCAAGTCAGGACTATGGTGTACTGGAATCTGTTAGTGACTGCATTAAAAAAAAAAAAAGTCCTCTGCCAAAAAAAATCCAATCCAAGTAATAAATCTGAATATAGCATTAAGGCTGGTGACATGAAAATAGTTTTAGTCGTGTGCAATTAAACATAGATTTCAATGTGTCCCTGGCTTTGATAGAGAAAATGTAATGTATTCTCTTTTCTGTTCTTCCAACATCACCCATCCTTTGTCTGCCTTTGTAACGACGCATGTCTCTCTTCTGCTGTGGTGAATTTCTCTCTTTAGCTTCCTCTGTTTGTCCACCTCCCCTTCATGTGGATCTTTCCTCGTCTCCTGGTTGGGAGTGCAGGACATTTCAAGTCTAGAAAACAAGACTTATTGATTACAGGATTACATAAACTATCAAACGTGTATAGTTCTTCATGCCCTTATGTTTGCCCTCCTGTCAGTGGTGAGTCAAAGATGAAATAGTATATGTGACACCTGGGAACCTGTGGAGTTCAGCTGAAACATCACAGCTAGTGTTTAATCACTCAAGGCAGTCAGTGTTTGAGTTTATTCTGATTTACAGTATGAAATGACCTCCTATGTATGCGTCATGTGATGATACAGTATGCTCGTATTCAAACTACACACCAAACCCTACTCTGACCTTGACCTTTAAAGCCCTATTCCATGATACTAGGTCTCGACACACTATATATGTATGTGGTAAATAGCAATAATTTCTAATTCCCATGAGAAATGACAATGATTAATAATTTTTGAGGGGGTCATTTGGAATATTGGTGTTTTTCCAGACCTTGACCTTTTAAGGTAGAGCCACTAAAATTTATAGTCACTGTCATGATAAAGTTCATAGAGGAAAAACCCACACTATTTGTCAAAAGCTAAGGACATGAGCCTCCTAACAGATAGGCAAAAATAAATCCTGGAAATAATAATATAACCTCCACAGCGAGGGTAAGTGCAGATTTAGTATTATGCACAGTGTGAGATTTGACCCAAATTAGTGTGAAAATGGGAAATATATGCACCAAAATTGGTTTGGATTTTAGGAAATTACTCACGCTCTGCAGCAGTATTGGACCATTCTGACAAGAAAATAATTGGGAGTATATTGTATCTGAAGGATCTGATTCTAAAACACGCATCATATGTATTTTTTTTTTTTTTTGGTTTTCTTCCAGTGCTTTACGGCCATTCCTCCCATTGTGCACTTGTCTTTTACTGACAGTCAGAACATATTGTTTCTCAGCATGTTTAGAGTTTAAGGCTGACAAAGGGGGGTGGAGGGCAGTGGAGGGAGGGATATTATGGGCTTCAGTTGCCAGATTGCCAGCAAATCATCTTTATGAGCATGCAGGAGGGCAGAGTGAGGCTCACGAGTTTGCCCTTACCTCTGTAGAGGAAATGACTGAGGTCCATCCAGGTTTCAACGACAGCCAGTGATTCACTGATTGCTCTGATCTTGACCTGCAGGGATTCAGTGTGGGCGACACGGAAACAAACCCTGCATGATTTAGTGTAGTATGCACTATTTGAATGCATTTTGTTGTCCCTCTACTTGCTTACTCTGTATGTGTTAAAGTTTTAATGAATGGAGAAAGGTTTTAAATATAGTTGTATATATGTAGTGCGGTGTAAAAGATAATATGCACATGATGTTGAAATATCTGTTTATTAATAAATGTACACTCACACACTTAACTGTGAACACAGAGGCAAATGCAAACCTGCCTCTGTTTTCAAATTGAGTGGTGTATTTATTCACTATTTATGATGTACCAGAGACAATTTCACACATGGGATCTCATGCTACAATTTCTCATTGCAGTGATTTGGAGAAAAGTGTGTGTGCACGCGCATGTATGTGTGTGTTTTAGTGCATGCGCTTGCTTATTTGTACCTTCACGTCAGCATCTGTGTGTACAGAAGTTGACAGTGGAGAATGGTAAAAGTTGTGTTTATGGATGGAGACACAACATACTAGAATATTCCAGTTAATTAAATATATATGTTCACTGAGAGGAGTCAAAGATGTATATGTTTCATGGCTTTCAAGTATTCAGAATAATAATAATAATAATGCAAGTAATTAGAAATAGTTTTGATGTCGATTATTTAAGCTGCCATTAAACATGTCATAGTGTAAGTCTGCATATTGTGGTTTTCGTTTGACTGAATACATTTACTTACTTAGCACTACTTGTTAATTGAAATCCAGTAGTGTAATTGAGGGTATATGCAGGTAAAGATTATCTATCCATTTCGCTTCCTGCTCATGATGGACTATGCTTATCAACCTAATTACAACTGGCATGAAGTGGCAGCCAAAGATTTCTCCAGGCCTGCAGCTTCTTGAATGGCAATCCACTGACGTTCATTTCACACTAGTGTAAGTCAACTGCTTAGTCAGCGTCCGTATACGACAACATCCTCTCAATTATCTGATTTACAAAAATTTTTATTCTTCTTCCATGAAAATCTGAGAAATTTTAGCCCTCTTTTAAACAGCGCTATGCATGAGACATTTGATGTTAATTTACAAAACATTTACACTCACTACAACTCTGAGTCATCTTCATATGGGTCATTAGAACATAATATGGTGATATTACTAACCTTTAGTTCAATAACACTGTTCTTAAAACAAACTATTCCTGCATTTAAGTTCCTCTGATACCAGTCTAACCACTAACCAATAAGCCAAATCCCACAATCCTACTATGGTCTGTGCATGATGGTATTTTAATGGTCTGTGAAATGAAAGCCATTCCCACCTGAAGAACCATGGGAAATGATTAATAATCTAATGTTATTATGAAGATTGTGCATGACCCCTTAGTTTGCTTGAAGAAACTACAATTGGCCACTATAGTAATCTCATCTGTTCTCCAATATTAACATGAAAAACCAATAAAAAAAGTTTTCAGGATCTCTCGGGATAAAATCTGTGAAGCTGTTTTCTCTTTCTTTGCAGACATTTTTGCACATTAAATTGTGCTTGTCATGTATCAAGCAGGTTTACCAGCCTGGGAATACAAAGGACAGAACACATTGTGCTGGATTGACTAATATTTGTTTTAATTATTCCATCTCTGAAAAAACACCAACCAAAAAGAACAAATATAAGTGATAAGAACACATTGTGTGTGTTAAAATTTAGAAATTAATTTAAGTAAGCATATTTTACCTTTTACATTAATGTTAATTACTTCAACACAACATGTATTGTGTTATGTTTGACCATTGTTCTGTTTATTACACTGCTGTTACGAAGCAATGCCAGTGAATTTTTGGCCGTATTGACACCACCTACACTCTCCACCTGTTCATTGTTGATGAATCAGTTGCTTCAGTGAGGTCAGCTGGAGCTGGAGTCTCTGCTACTCACACCTCAACAATGATGTGGCTTTTTATAATTTCAAATAAGATATATTGTATTTCAAGGACTGCTGATTTGCAGATTTTTTTTATGGAATGTTAAATTCTTCTCATGCTTTGGCTGCTTTCCACTTTACAATTTCTATGTTGTGATTTCTGCTCTGTCCTTGCTGATCTTTTGCACTTTTGAGTTCACTCCAGTCCTGTGACTGCATAACATGCTGACTAAGTAAATCAGGTGCTAATTGTATGCAGAATGGAAAAACCTTGGCAATGCAAATTTGCAGTGTACTTCAGTTTACAGTTTAGCTCACACCCTCATTACACATAGCCTATTTATTATGACACTTATTTAATTGTTTCAACTTGTGGCTATTTCATAAATCACCTGAGTAATAACAGCATATATATATATATACATATATATATATATATATATATATATATATATATATATATATATATATATATATATATGTATACTCCACATTTTGCCTATCTCCTCTTTCAGCCCTTTGTAATTTTCAAGCTTCTCATGTTCTTTCGTTCTTTCTTTCGTTCTTTCTTTCGTTCTTTCGTTCTTTCTTTCGTTCTTTCTTTCTTTCTTTCTTTCGTTCTTTCGTTCTTTCTTTCGTTCTTTCGTTCTTTCTTTCGTTCTTTCGTTCTTTCTTTCGTTCTTTCGTTCTTTCGTTCTTTCTTTCGTTCTTTCGTTCTTTCTTTCGTTCTTTCGTTCTTTCGTTCTTTCTTTCTTTCTTTCTTTTTTCGTTCTTTCTTTCTTTCTTTCGTTCTTTCTTTCGTTCTTTCGTTCTTTCTTTCGTTCTTTCGTTCTTTCTTTCTTTCTTTCTTTTGTTGCTGTCACTTAGGATTATTAGATTTATCACCATCAGATGTTTATCCATCACCATCTTGTCAGTCTGGATCTGAAAGTCCCACAAACTTGATCTCTGACACCTTTGCGGGGTGTCTCCCCTCCACTCTCGTCCATACTCAGTACAGATGTTCCTGTACACTATGGCCACAGCACCATGCTGTGATATGCTGGACTGTCTCAGGGGCTTCTATACACAGCTACACCTGGGGTCTTGCTCTGGTGTTCCGGGCCTGTTCATGTGCAGCCATGACTAGTGCCTCTGTGCTGTTAGTCCAGCCTTTTCCAGCCATTGCTATGTTTTCTCACTATCAGCCACTTCCTCAATTTGCTGGTGTTGCATACCATACAGGGGCTTGTCCTTCCATGATAGCCCATTGGGCTCCTCCTCCTTGCTGGGGCTTTTGTTGTCTGAGGCATTCACCTAACATCTGGTCATTGAGGACCATGTTCTTGATATATTCCTAGAGGTTTGTTGTTTCCTCCTGGACAGTAGTTCAGACACTCACTGGTCCTCATCCTCCCTCCTTTCACTTTGTGTTCAGCGTCAGGATGCTGGACTTAGCATGAAACCCTCCATGCATGGTAAAGAGTTGTCTTGTCTTGATATCAGTGGCTTGTATCTGTTCCAGGGGCCAGGAGATTATCTGATTATTGGCAGGACATAGGTATCAGCTGAGTAGTAAGAATATACACAACCTAGTCATGAGGACCTCACACTAAGAATCATGATTATTTGTCCAAATTGTGGTCACTAGACACAAACAAACTAATGTTGGTAATAATTATAATAATAATAATTGGTTATTTGTATTATGACTATTTTTCATTGAATTACACAACATTAATGTAACATGTTTAAACATAATTTGTAATTACTACATTTGTTTCACTTATTTTGTGTTGTCATAAGCACTGCTACCACACAATAAGGAACCCCCATCTGTGAAGAGTTTGCATGTTCTTGTGTCTCCATGGGTTCAGCTCAGGTACTCCAGCATCCTCCCACCTTCCAAAGACTTGCATTTAATAGATGACTTGTTTTAAAACCCCAGTAGGTGTGAATGTGAGAGTGAATGATTGTTGGTCTGTATATGTCAGCCATGTCTAGAATATACACCACCTTTGCCTGATGGTAACTGGGCCACGCTCTGGTTGTTCCTAAACCCTCCTGAGGATTGAGCAGTTTGGAAAATGGATGAATGAATGAAAATTGTTCTATTTGTCCTCACTGTATACTTCCAGACCCTTGTGACATACTTTAACAAATGCATATAAACATGATGTCATTTTGCTTTTGTTTTGGACCTGCCATTTACTTAATGTTTCATGCACCCACACACACTTCTGCACACATGAACACATTCTCTGAGAGGCTGAGATGGCCATGCTTCATGCAGCTTTGAACAGATCAGTTCTGGTCGAGAGTTGACTGAATCAGGCAGGTATCACAGATCTGAGTTGGCACCCTAAGGACAGGTCAAACAACCCAGTATAGACTGTAGCCACTTGGTGACGGACAGAGATTAAACACAGTCTGATGAGGTGCTGATGAGTTCAGTCCTTAGAGATGAGTACACCTTAAAGGTTACAGTCTCCACATGAGATGAAAGGTAGAGTAAATATTTAAGTTGAAATGTACTGTTTCAAGTTAATATATAAGGAATGAATAAAGGAATCATTGATATAAAGGTCAAAACGTAACTCTTTTTATTGTCCTCGAGGGGGAATTTGGTTTTGGCATTATACCCATCTTAATTCAGCACCTAGCATTCACATTAGCATTTAGCACTGACATACAGCACGAATCTGGACCTGTCTTTAAGCTGCCATTTAAGTTCCTTGGGCAACGACTTGAGATCTTTATCAGCTCCATGGACACGAGCACTGGCAGGAGAATTAACCTTTTACATGCTTTTTGTGTCCCCTTAAACTTATTATTTTTTTTTTTATGTTTTTCTGGACTTCACTGGTGGCTCAGGCCCTGTCATTTTAATCATGGTTGACAGAACGAAGGAAAATTCACAAAACATCACATCTGCAACCTCTACTGAAAGTGAAGTAGATGGATCTTTTCACACAGTAAAAATACAAGCCATTGCACTTGGTATTTAGACAGCTAAATGTGGCTTTTGACTAAAATAATCATTAAAAGATCACTGCGTTATGTTATATCAAATATAACTGATATATTTCTTGTATTCTGAATCACATTCATACAAAACTACCAAAATCATGACTTTGATATGTTTGCCCATGAGGTTAATATTCAAACAATACCAAAAGAAAAAAAATCAAAAACACGCATGAAAAATATAATTATATGTGACAGAAAATGTACTTTTTAAAACCAGCTTGACAGTCTATTCTCATTTTTATATCTAATTTGACTCATGAGATGACAAAAAAAAAACAAAAACAAAACACTTAATACAGCACCGACCTCTGCAAAGGACAGTTCTTGAGTCTATTTCCATTACACATTTTACACACAGTTTAATGCTTGAGCCCATAATGTATTTTTAAAGGTGTCAGATTTCCACCAAGACACACAGTGTGCTGGTCCTACTGCTGTTCAAACACAGAGCAGCACACCCAGTCTGTCCTATGGGGCTGGAGGAGTCTGGCTCAGGCTCATAAAACCTCTGAGGTCATAAGGCTGCATTACATATTAGTTTATGTTTGGCTAAAAAACTGGGGGGAAAACCCCCCCCCCAACAACAACAAAAAGTTGTGAAGTGAGCGCTGCTTTGTCAAACTCCAAAAGAGATTGAAGTTTCCATTTAAATCACATTTGGTGGATTTAAATCTGAGGGCATATACATATTGTAGTAATAATCTACCACATTAGCTAACCTGTTACTCTTGTAACTCCTCAGGTCTTGTCCTTGAATCTTTGTCCCTCATATCATAGATGTAAATGGAAGAGGTGCAGAGACTCTGTAGGACAGAGGAGCTGGGACAAAAGCATTTAACAAAATGAGCTCAGTCAAATACAGTGCTGAAGGAAAGACTGAAGCACATTCTTGAATTAAAAATGTAAAAAATATACTCAGGTAAAAGTAATAGTACTCTGTCAGCAATCTTACTTAACTACAACTACTAAGTTTTTTATTTATTTTTTATTTTATTATCTCTGCCAAGGAGGTATTCAATTAATTAGTTTTTCTGTCTGTCAGCAGGATTATGCAAAAAAGTTCTGAATGGATTTTCGGAAAATTTTCAGGATCTTTTGATTGTGTGGCAAGGAACAAATGATTACAATTTGTTGGTGATGCAGACGAGATCCTGGATTCTGGATCACCTTGAAATGTATTCTCCATTTACCACAATGTAAAATTTCAAAGTGATCCAGAATCCAGGATCTCTTCTGGATCACTACCAAAATGTAATCATTTGTTCCTTATGACACTCCCAACACATCCTGAAAAGAATATCAAAATCCATTCAGAACTTTTTGCGTAATCCTGCTGATAGTCAGACAGACAGACAGACAAAAAAACAAGCAAACTTGAATTTAATACGTCCTTGGCGGACCACTCTTCATTCGAAGGGGGCAGGTCTGCCTTGACGGGTTTGCGCTCTGAGTGATTTTCTAGCTTTGTTAAATGTTTTACTTGGTTCTCATTTTTTCAATATAATACAATCCAATCTCCTCAAGTTGAGAAGTGGAGAAAATAAACACCAGAACAGCAAACGAATGAAAAGAGCAGCCTGTGTCAAAATGTGTTGAGGTCCCTTAATAGACACTTTTTTTCCCCCCTGAATGTCACCCATTTTCCCCAGTTTCTTACAAAGAGATTTTCTTCCAACTTCAGTTTAAATGTAAGGGCTTCAGTATATCATCTATGATTGAAAGCCATTGTTTATGAGGCACAGCATCAGTCTTAAGCCAGTCCTTTGTTATGGCGTTCTTCCAGGCCACCAGGCGTCTTGACATGATATCATTCTCCCTTATGCACTGTTTCTTCCAAATGTCTAAGGAATAGAACAAGACAAGAATTTTGGATTGCATATCTCAATACATCACAGAGAGTTGAATGAATCTTCCCCCAGTAGGGATGAATATTTGTGCATTTCCAAAATGTGTACGTGTGTGATCTGAACCCATGTGATTACAAAGTCTCCAACGTGGCTGCTTTTAGTACTTGCTTTAAAATGTAATTTAAAGTTGTTTTTTAATTAAAATACTCATTCAACAGGGTGTCTCTATGTCTGAGCTTTGGAATTGTGATAAACAATGTAAATATACTGACTAATTCCTCTGCCTAATGTCACTGCTCATAACAACAACCAACTGTACAGTTTGTGTGTATTCAAAAGCTAGGTGTGTTTATTGTGTACTCTGTGTGTACTGTGATAAGTGTGTGACCAGTTACCTAGGCATTGGCCACAAATTTACCATTAAGTTAAACCAATTAAGACATCATGTATCTTTGTATAATTAATTTACTTGCAAAAATAATTAAAAACATTGTGTTAAGTAAAAGCATTTTTCAGACACACAACAGAAAAATCAACAACACTACTGCTTAACTATAACTATATATATATATATATATATATATATATATATATATATATATATAATAATTCAGTGCAATAGCTGAAGCCTTTGACGTCACTCGGGGAGGTTGAAAGCTTTCATATGAGGTCAAGTTTGGGGGGGTCAGAAAAACGCTATATTGTTCCTGCTCAGTTTCTTTGTGACACATCCATTTGAGCTCAAAGTTGACCACCTGAACATGCACGAAAACGTACCAAATTTTTGCGCACACTTCAGAAGTGTGAAAAATTGTGAGTACACACACACACACACACACACACACATATATATATATATATATATATATATATATATATATATATATATATATATATATATATATATATATATATATATATATATATATATATATATATATATATACAGTTTTACACAACAAACACTGGACAGTGCCATTACCGCCCAGAAATGCATTTCATTTCCACCACAAGTACTTTGTGCAGTGTTTGCTAATGTAAACAGACTTCTATTGCTAGCTTTAACAACCTACATAGAATATGAGCTATAATGTCCTGGGAACAGTTGAAATACTTTGTCAGGAGATGGAGTTATTTCAAACACACACACACACATTTTGGGTTTACTTATCCTTTCATTGACTTCACAGTATTAGTTTGGCATCTGTACTTGTCATTGAAATTGAAACAGATGCAGCCAAATATGTGCTCTGCCATCATTGCAGTTAATTAATAGAGCCACCTGATGCAATGACAAACAACACCACATTATAATCAGAAGAACTATGTTATCAGGCAAGATTTTGAGGAAATTGTGTTGATAAATTTTAACAAGTAATGGTATAAATTCCAGATAACTGCCACAAAATGTAAATTCAAAAGTATGCAGTATTATTGTTACTATAGTACAGTACATATGCATACAAATGTACTTAAAGCTATGTGTGGCTTTTATCACATATAGCCCAAGTATCTGGAATCCGTAAGTCTTTCTGTAATGACGTACCTGAATCTTCTCCCTCACAGTGAACACTTTCAAAGTGTACAAACAAAGCTGTGAGGTCACACGGGCATTTCTGGAAATTTGTTTTCGACATTCATTGTGGGAAGTGGATCTCCAAGCAGCCACAGTAGTAAGAGGCAATGAAGTTCTTTCTGTTTTTGTTGCTGTTGCAGCTGCCTTACAGATTTGAGATACTGAGGCTATGACTCAGCTTGTATAGATGTGACGAAAAATTCATGATGAAATTCATACCAAGCTTTAAGTACAGTAACAAAGTACAAATAGTTTGTTACATTCCACCACTAGTTGAATATGATGTGTGGAACAGCTGAATCTCCTGGTATGTGTAGCTATAAATCCTAATCTGTCTCTCTACTCTAATCTTTTATTTTTAAAGTTATGGTCCCATTGTGTTTTATACTATGAAGACATGTATCGGGATTCTTTTACACAGATTATTGAAAAAACATCTGTGTATCACAATGATCGTTCTTCTGACCATTCTTGTTCTTCGTTCAGTTATACGCATTGTAGAGAATTATGGAATTGAAGGGAATGATTTGATACTCTCATACACAGGGGCTTTTGAGTGAGTAATGAGTATACACTGTATGCATGTAGTGAGTATATTGTGTATCATTCCATGCATTAGTTTTAAATACCTATATGCAAAAATAGGGTTTAAAATAGTGGCAGTTTTATACAGAATGGTATCACTATATTCTTAGTATCTAAAAATCATGCAACTTCACCGTGTCTTCTTCTGACTCTCTACCTAAAGTCTGTTAACACATCAGCAAAAGGCAGAGGATTCTTACCAGGGGGGCTCTGTATCACCACAGACCTCCTCTACACCAGCCTGAGGCTCCATGGATTACCAGTAGTGACGCAGTCAATCAGTCATCCTGAGCAGACCTTTAATTACTGGAATAAATAATAGATGAACCTATGCAACAGACATGGAAGGATTTATTGAGCTGGTCAGACTAACTGAATCTTAGTTTTCCAAAGTTTCAAGGATAGATGGTTTCCAAAGTTGTGTTAGTTTTAGCTACCACATAATCATTTCAAAGAGTTGATTAGACGAGTGTGGGCCTGTTATCAGAAAATGTATTACTGTATATTTTGAGATTAATTTGCCTACTCAGGTTCCTTCTTGCTAACATCACACCAGGTGAGTGTATTTTTCATCTGATAGCGCTGTTGCTAGTCAGTCTAATGCTCTTCAGTTGGTTTTAATCCATTATCTATAGCACTTAAAACCTGGTTAAAATGAGTCTTTAGTTGGCTCTGCATTCTTCTGGAGACAAAGACAAAATCTGATGTTGGCTAAAAAATAAAAAATAAAAGCCTTGTTTGTGGATTAAAAACTCCTCTCTTGTTTAGCCCTTATTAGCCTAGCTTTACCAAGCCACGGATAGCCCCCTGTCTTCACCTTCTTCCCATCTGTTCTGCTTCGTGTTCTGTATGTATAGTGAGTTCCCTGCTTCATTTACTGAGGATAGAAGCAGTTGTAGGAAGTGTAATTTAATCTTGGTGTTGGAGGCCATGGTTTGAGTTAGAAGCATGGCTTTGCAGTTTGGAGGCTAAAGCTAAGGCAGCTATAGCTAGGCAGTGACAGGGACCGCAGGTTGTGCTTAACAGTAGCGTGAATGCTAAGTGTGGTTAGCCCCTCAGTGAGTCCCGTTCAGCCGTAAGAGACCAGGGATGGATTGTGACAGTATGGAGGAATAGTGGTGCTAAACACAAAAACTTCACATCTGTCATGAGTTTGGGTTCAGATAATTCAAATTACTTATTTATTCCATATCATCTGATGACAGAGAACATGTCTAGTTTGTTGACCGTTCAATGCTAACACTACAAACTGCTTTAGACTTAGTCGCCCCGCTTCAGCAGAAGATTGTTAAAACCAGATGATCTTCCCCATGATATAATGCTGAAATGTGTTCCCTTAAACAAGTAGCATGTACATTAGAGAGGGGCTCGTTTCAGCTTTGGGGTCGTTCTAGCTCAGAACATTCCTTCAGTGCCTGGAAAAACAGCTCACTGACTTATAAGTGTATTCCATTGATTGTCCTTTCAAAGCAAGTCTTGTTGTAATTTGTGGTCCTACAAATAAAACCAAATTGAATTAATTAATATGTTTATGAAAAGATGAGCAAATAGTAGAACATAGACTCAGACCGGCCTATGAAGTATTTTTCTTCAAGTCGATGAGATTTTTCAATTTCAATGTCATTCAATACTACATTCAGAAATGTGTTTTGGGCCCACATGCTGGTAGGAGAATACCCATCCAATACATCATCTTATGAAGCATCTATTGGTTATTCTCCATTGGTGTGAGCCTTTGAATGATGCCAAGAGTATCTCTTAGAATTTTATTTCCTTATGAATTCAGGCCAACACTATAAGTTTGCAGAGCATCTATTAGTGTTTCCAGTTCCCTGTTATTTATTTTTTTTCTCCTGTGTGTTGTGATGGAACTTCAGTGCGTAATTTTGGAATCCAAATGTTGAAATGAATTCTGTTTGTGTCACATTTAACATGTTAATTTACATTTTGCTTGACAGACATACATGTAGAAGGAAGTGGGATTGAATAGGTACATATCTGCATCTGTCTGTGCATGTGTTTTCCATGTCTGTCTTTGTGTGGCTGCCTCGTCCAAAACATCTCATTATGCACTCGGTCTGTGCTCACATTGGCGCAGGGCACCAGATCTGTTGACAAAAATTGTTTGGTGAGGCTTCCAAGACATGAAAAATGAATCTGGACCAAAAAATTTAGATTAACGGCTGAAGCAAAGAGCTGGCAAGCCTGGGGTGGTCATGGGTAGTTGGTGGGTAGTCAGGGAAGTCGGAGGATGGGAGGATGAAATAGATATTATTAGTGAAAGTGTAAAAAGGAACTAAAGACTGTGCCATCGGAAGGAGAGGAGATTTCCGTTTTAATGATGCGTCTTTAAGGGAGAGAGTGAAATAACCAATAGCATATTTATTTAGAGTCACATATGTGCACACATAAGAGAGATGGAAAATGCCAGAAGGAATATGTGGAAAGAGATAAAGAAAAGGGGGAGAGACAATGTTATAATAACAAGGTAACTCACCCTGAGGCAAAGTGACAAAAATTCTGCACTGTATACATGTTTACATTTTTAATGAGATAGAGCGAGTTGTGGGGAAACTGTTGCGACCATGAAACTTGCATGAAATAACTTTGATTAAAAGAATTTTTGAAATGAAAAAAAATCTGAGAACATTTTCAGCAAATGCCCTGGGATCAAAAAAATATGATAACCCTTCTACACCTTCCTTTTCTCACAGAACAGATTTTACATTTAGAAAATTTGGCACCTTGTCGCACAGAGTTAAATGGCCATTTTAATTCCCACTGGGGCATTGTGCGAATTGAAATTGAATAGGCTCCCACCCTGGGGTTTAGAAAATTGTTATTCACTCCACAGCCCTCTGCTATTTCATGCCACAAGGCAGTGGGAGCCATGTGCACAAAGGTGCATAATGGAACTTTTTACTGAATTTACAGTAGAAGCATAATGCACAGCTATATACACACACACACACGGATACACAGAAGTTGTGATGCATGTGATCTGAATGTAAATGTGAAGTGGCCTGCTGAACAGTCAAGAAATTCTTACATGTTTTTACAATCCGGGTGCGTGGGTATTTTTTTTTATTTTTTTATTTTTTTAGACTAAAATTAATATTGTATACTCCCGGGACAAGGTCATAAAAATGCACTGGAGATTTAAATATCAATATAGAATTTACATATGTGGTGCTTTGTCTGTATGTTTTTATCTTTTCACAAAGCACTTTACCATGATGTGTCCTTCACAGTCAATACGTTTACACACACTTAGAGAAATTTGAATTATTGCCTTACTCTGATTAAAATCGAAGTTTTAAAAGCCATTTATACACCTTAATCGCAGTATAATCGAATTGAAGTGGAGTTTGAGAAGTTGGAAGGAACCAAGTCAGATAATGCGATTGTAATTGGATTTCTCTGTGCATGTAAATGTCACCCAACCTTAACTTGACTTCTGACTGGTCTGGACACGCCCACTTATGGAAATGACCAGAGACACGGCATGACAACATGTACCTTACGTGCAATAATTTGGTGTACATTATATACGAAATATACTGATGTGATGCATCCATTATCTTCTCTGGGTGTTGTTATCCTTCTACTATGTCTGCTTCAAATCTGCCACTATTGCTTTTTAGGTATTTGTTAATATTGTGTTATATATTATTACTGGTAGTTTTACACATTACAGTATTTCATTATTTCAATGACAACTGTCCTGAGGCCAGAGAAACCAGCATGTGGGAAGATAAGGGCCAATAATATTTTGACTACTGTACCTTTTTCACATGGGAACCAACACAGACACACATTTGGATTTTACATCACTTAGGGAGCGTGGATTGAGGTTGACCACGTCAGTAGGTGAAGGCCCAATTAGGAGATGGAGTCAGATGCTGTTGCGAAGTCCAACCCATTTGTTCGTGGTGGAGTTACCCATGAAATATTATCGATTCAGGCCCAGAATTCAAGCCTTTTTGGGCCTGATCCCTGTGGGGGTCTGGTCCCCAGAGACCAGCACTGACTTTTGTATTGTCCATATGACCTGAATAAATTATTAAAAATGAGACAAATTGTATTTTGAACTTGTCTTTGGAGCTTCCAATCAACAAACATGATAGTCCTAACATATTGTTCTTCTATGGCGCCAACCGGAATCATGCTAATGCAAAAGAGCATGTAGTGTCACATTGTTTCTGGAAGTGGAACAATAATTCCAATTTCTGTTGCTTCTGGGAAACACCAGTAAGTCCTTAACCTGAGTAAGGGGATAATTTGAATTTATAAGTGCATGTAAACGTAATTTATGAAGGCGTGTTTTTGTTCATCTAAATCACATGTATTTCACACATTGAGAGAGAGATCACACAGAGATCCAAGTTAAGACAGTGTACATTCACACTAAGAATAATGTTTCAACTCATTCAGTTGTGTGTCTCCATGGACAGAAACATTGGTTGCTACAGTCCACTTTAGCTTGAGTTAAAATATTTATGGCTTTTATGATGCCCAGATAAAGCCACTAGCGTTAGCGATCCCCTGACTTGTCATGTAACAATACAACAGTGGTGTAATATTTATGTTAGGATGCTACATTATTACGTAGCTCAAAGTGCACAGCTTCCAAAGCTGCTGTCATGGCTACAGAAACTACAGACTGTAGTTTTCAGGTTCTCATTTGCCCAGGTCATCTTTGTTCTTGGTATTTCTTCTCAATTCAACTCCACTAGTTTGGCTCTTTAAAAACAAAAGTTCCATTTCTCATCCAAGAAAGTTATTCAGTTGTGTAGAGTGTACTTATAAAGAATGTGTTATGAGCATTATATTATACTTTGGTTTAAACAGAGTCAACAAATGTTATTTCTAACTCAGATAATTTCTTTAGTCATGATACTGGAAAATGTTGTGAACCACCATCTGTAATGCCAATTAGAAAAGTGTTTTCTATGCTGTGGAACATCTGTTAATTTGTGTCCTATACCTCTTTGAGAAACCCACTAGGGAGTTTCTGTCATGTGGTTCCAGGTGTACAGGACAATATGTTATGTATCTGCTTGCTAATTAGCAATAGACCATTTGACCGTTTTCTAAACTCTTTCACTATGACCCCACAAAGAAAAGACCAACTTCACATTCTTTTTTGAAAACAGTTTTCAGATCAGTTACTTTAATTTGCTGCGTTTGACAGCAGTGAACATGTGACCTTGCTTGGCACATGTACAGGCCGACAAGACAAGAGTGGCTTTTTTTTCTCCAGATACATCATTTGTTGTGGGGGATGTTGCCTTTCTAATAAAATAAACTGTACTCTACAATAATCTACTTTATTTTGTCATTTTGTTTATTTACTGATTGATACCATTAATTACCTCTGCCAAGGAGGTTATGTTTGTGCCGGTGTTGGTTGGTTGTTTTTTTTTTTTTTGCTTGGTTACAAGATAACTCAAAACTTATGGGCGGATTTTGATAAAATTTTCAGATTTTGGTGGTGGGGTGGGGGTGTATACTCTGGTGCATTCCTAGTTGTTTTTGTTTTATTTTTAATTAGGCTGTTATTGACTAGCCTAGCCGTGCTATCCCTATTCATTACATGTATAGGTCTAGTGGTGCTTCATAGTCAGGGGAGGCGGGGCTAAAAGGTTGCTTTTCAAATCCTTCTGTATGCAATAGGACGGTACTACAACCAATCAGCATAATCTTTAGGATGACGTAGTTAGACGCGGGAAAGTTCACAGAGGAATCCAGAGAAAGTTAGGAATGACTAAACAAATGGTGGATTATGGAGTTTAACGACTCTTGTCACTTCTTTAAAAAGAATTGTTGATGTTTTCTCACATTCTTCACTCATCTTTGATAAAAGAAAATCTACACCCCTTGTAGTTCTTCTTCTATGGTTGTTTCTGGTTGTTTCTCGGTCCAATTGTTGCGCCACTTTTGCACCCGCCCTCTGACTCTATACTTCAGTGTGATTGGTCAACCAGTTTCAGGGAAATCTAGCCGAAAGTTACATTGAGCGTAACTAGAGTATTACTGTAGCACATGTGATTTGTTGCTGCTAGGGGGTCTAGCACGGCTAGGCTAGTTACTGACATCATGCATGACTGATATAAGACTGGCAGCTCCAGATGATCAAATGCCTGTAGAGCGAGGGTGGTGAATCCTGGTCCTTGTGGGCTAGGATCCTGCATGTTTTAGATTTTTCCTTCTACCATCACACCTTGATTCAACTGATGATCAGCTCATTATCCAGCTTTGCAGAAGCCTGCGAATGATTTAATGGCCTCCAGGTGTGATGGAAAAAGGAAAAATCCAAAACATGCAGAACACTGGCTCTTGAGGACCAGGATCCACCACCCCTGCTGTAGAAGCTGCTAATAGTGACATAAAGTATTTGTCTTGCCCCTCAACTGTAGCTTACATTATGTTTTTTTCCCATTTTATTAATAAGTAAAAACAAAAAAACTCTTATAAAATATGTTGTTTTTTAGAGTTTTATTTTAGCTGTAGTATATTATAATATATTGCTCCACTGCAAAAAAAACCTATAACCACAAATGTAAACACTTATAACACCATCAAAGTTATCTGCATTTCATAGGTCAACACATTATTATTTGTATAAAAAAAAAAAAAGTACTTTCCAAGCCTGATGCTGACAAAGCAGCAGCTGTCGGGTATGACACTGTGTCATGAAATTTATGTATGTATTAACCCTCTCTAATCTAAAATGTGCAGCACAACTGCCCTTCAGCAGTACACCTTCATTTCCTAACGGGTCAAAATTGAGTTGTTATATCGCTCTATTTTGAACCAGCTTTAATCTGTCAACTTGAATCCAAAATAACATTAAAACACCAAGGTCACGCAACAACACAGGCTGAAGAATTGCTCTTTTTGCCAAAGAAGTTGTGTAGGTTTGAAGAGCGCTCCAGGCCTTCAGGTCCCCTTGGGTAAGGACTGCATGATGGTAGTTATATCCACACATGCCAGTTCAAACTTGACTGAGCCAAAACAATCAGCATAATGTTAACAGTATCCAAAGGCGTCACTGAGTTCTCTGGGCTCTGAGGAATCTTTTCCAAATCTCAGTGTGCTCCAGAATAAAGATAAAAATGCCTTTGAAGTCACATTTGTGCATGTAACTCCATATTGTGGTGCTTGACAAAGGTTTGCCACAGTAATCCTGATCCCATGTGGTTCTCTCAGCCATGGATGAATGTCGGTTCTTACTGTGGTGCCATTTGAGGGATCGGAGATCATGGGCGTTCAGCTTACACTTGCACTCCTGCCCTTTACGCATGGACTCTTTTGGTTCTGTTCTGCACCACAGAGGGTAACATATCCATATCCCTTTGTATCTTTCTCTGAGCAGTATCTTTTTTTTTTTTTTTTTTTTAACATTTTAGTCATTTCCTCTCACATTTGTTGACAACCTGGTCATTCTCAGACCTTTCCTGAATGCAACTTATGACTAGCTCTAAATAGTCCCAAAATGTATTAATCATTTATTGCCTATTTGTCAATGGTTGTCAAAGTCTTTTCTATGAACAAACCATTTGTAGCTGTGTGAACAAATGCTTTATGATAAATTGTATATCAGCAATACTTTAATAAACATTAACAAATAGGTAACAAATGGTTAATACATCATGAACAAACCATTTACACATGGGTAAAAAATGGTTACTACATAGTGGGTTGTGTTTAGGTATTATAAAGTGTTACCGGTTCATGTCCATGTAATGGAAGCAGTAAGGGAGATTATACGTGTGTGTGTGTATATATATATATATATATATATATATATATATATATATATATATATATATATATATATATATATGTATATAAATGCAGCCCATCTGGTGTAGAGTACATACAGTAAACTCTGTCCTCCAGCTCAGATATCCACAGAATTAGCATCTTCTGATGCCAAGTACAAAACTCAAATAGAACCAGTCAGACCAAAATATGGATGGAGTGGGCCAAATGAAGTTTATAAATATTACATACGAAATGAGGTCCTGGAGGATGTCTCTGTTGGGATAAGAAACAATCCAGTTTCAGACCAGCTCTTATTTTGTGCCAGGTGGATTTTGTTGAAGGGAAATGTGGATTTAAAAAAAACAAAGCAAACAAAAAAACAAAAACAAAACAAGCACACACAAAAAAGGAAAACAGAAAGCAGTGGTCTGGACTGCTCCCAGAAAAAACAAATAAAATAAAACAGAGACCATAGTAGTCACAGACGTAGACTCTCACTCACACTTTGGAGAGGCATGCTACTCCTCCGTGCAGCTGTTGGCACTTTTGACAGTTTCGATTGTGTTCATGACTGGAGTCCAGAAAAAAGACCCCAAACTTCAGCGTCTACTGTTATTGAAGGACAGACTTGAAAGCACTGAAAATCCACTCACAACAAACTCACAGTCATTAAATACAGATAATAGTGTGGGTTACCTCCCCTCATCCTCACCCCAGCTAAAGAATGCAGAATATTTTTAGGGGTGGTCTGACTCATCCCATTGTTTACAAAATAGGCTCATATACTCTTAGTTCACGTTAAAAAAAGAATCTTTGTGCCCCTGTTTGTCCAAAGTTTTATCCCAAACTGTCATTCAAGCTGATGTATGTCATTGTTTCTGCTCTCTGTGTGGTACACTTTATGGTCTATAACACTCAAATTATTTACTTTTTCCAGTTTCAGGTATTTTTTTATTCCTCCAAAGTGATCTTTCGGTTGTCATGAATTTCACCTTGGACTGCATTATGCTCAATTTGTCTCCAGCTCTTTTCAGTTCCAGTGATGTGGACTGTCTATCCATGGCTCTGCTCCCAGTGGTGACAGCCAGCCGACACACGTATACTGAATGATACCCCCACCCCCCACCCCACATCCTGGTTATTTACCTATAGCTGAATATCTCTGTGTTCACTGCATCCACCTGTTCCCTTCAGTTATCATCATGTGTAAAACTATCTATCTGTTACGCCCCTAGTGAAAAGGCTGACATTTGCTCTTGGATATTGTACTCATTTGCTTGCCCTAAAGTACCAGAACATACAGAACCTTGCTTTTGCTCTTGAGACACAGGCAAATATCACCAGCTTCAATCTTCTGCTGAGCACAAGACGTTCAAGGCATTCGTGAATGTTTGCCGCAGTTGATTACCTCACACACATTTTAGCGTGCATACATTTTTTTGTGATATTTGCATACGTAACCAAGCTTGTAATGTATTCATTTGTGTGGGTGTGTACATTTTTTATTTCATTACCTACAATTTTAATTATCTAATATAGTGCTACATTAGTGTCTTGCAGCAGGTGGCAGACTTCTTGATGTATAATCTGTTTCCAGATATCTTTCTGAGATTAGCTGGTAACACGGTAAAATGCAACCCCTGTCTTTTCTTTCACACACATACTGTTAAGTCGTGTGGGGAAACTGCACCGCTTTTTAATCATCTCAAAGCAATAAATCATCTAGGTGTATTCCCATTGTTGGTAAAGCAGCATTCCTTGAGGACAGTAAAACGTGAGAAAACAGACAATGCTCAGATTTATTGCCAGTAATTTAAGGCCTGTAGTCTGAACACAAATTACTTGTGCGCTTTAAAAGTCCAAGCATTTCCATAGGTGCCAGTTTGTCCAGGATGGGCACGCCAATACTTCTAGCATTTTAATTAAAACGACCTATACTACGACATTTCAGTTAATATGACCACATCAGATTTGTGAAGTAAAATACAGTCTTTGGCTATTAACAGTTAACTGCCGGAATTAAAGCGACGCTGGGAAGATTTTATTGTCAATGTTTCTTTTTTTTTTGTTCAGTACTGTAATTTCATCAGGTCCAGGTCAAGGTGTCGAAGCAATCCAAAGTGAATCAGGACATCGAAAATAACATCACTCAACACTGCTGAGATGTACTATAGAGCTACTGAGTTAAAGTGCAGAAAAAGATGCTAAATTCCAAAGATTTTGAAGCAGTTCATTTCTTGAAAATGGCTCAGATGTTAAATGCCACAAGGATAATTTAGAAAGTCATTTCAATACATAATCAAAGGCATTGCAGCTGTATGTACCACTGGTTCCCATGTGCATTTAAGACGTGTGCTAAAGATTAAACTGCAGGTTAAATTCACCACCATTGGGATATTATATACACAGAATCCAGAAGGCATATCAATGATATGTTGAATATGTATAAGGGAAGGTCAAATGAATTATCACAATAGTCACAATCGTGCACATAAAAGGAAAGCTGCAAATGAACATGAGCTGCTGTAAATATTCTTCTTCTCCATGTTCAAAATTATTATTATTTTTTTAAATAACAATTTCAGCTGAGATGCAGGTTGTGTAATGTATACAAAGTGGACATGGGAACATATATTTAAAGCTTCTAACAGGATCAGACTTCCTTAGAAGACTGTGGTCATTATTAAACCTTGATTTCTAGAGGTATATGTTGTAATGGTTGGTATTTTTATTTCTGATTTGACAGGCAAAACACATTTCCTCTCAAGCTTGTTCACACATGTGACACCAGCAGTGATCTGCTGTATAGTTAACACTGCCAAGGAGGTTATGTGATCACTCGCGTTGGTGGAAGGGTAGCACATGGGCCAAGGATGAACCAATTCAGTGTTGGAGCAAATCCAGAAAAATAGATGGAAAGTCAATTTTTCTCTCATTTAAATTTTTTTTTTCCTATGTGGGATTGAGTTGAAACAGCAGGACCTTGGTAGAGCTGTGTCCTTCTGCTTTATCAGAATTTGTAAGGGAGCATTAACTTACTGATCACAGGTATGAGTTTTTATCATATGATCACTAAAAGCATTCCACAAAGCAGTTTTCCCCACATCAGTGACTTGAGAGGGCCCTGAGGAAATAACCTCAGGCATTAGAGAAGTGCACTGTATTTTTTTTTCCACGCCTTCACAGCTCCATTCCCTAAAAATCCACTTTCTCACCATTAACTTCTTTCTCCCAATCCATTCATGCCTTTATTCCCAGCCTGAACTCTCTGGAATTCTGCACAGGCTTATGGTTGTGACTTGATAAATCTGTTGGAAAAAGAGAATGCTTTGTCTTCAATAGGGCTGCATGATATTAGAAAAAACTGACATTGCAATTTTTTTTAAACCCTGCAATAAATATTGCGATATGAAAAAAACAGCTGTGTGGCACAGACGCAAACGGTCGAAACAATAATACTAATGGATTAGATTTTCAAGGCACCCAAAGCACTTTATATTAATGACCCATTATTCATTCACTCTCACATGCTCCCTCTGGTGGTGGTAAACTACATATGTAGTCACAGTTGCCCTGGGACAGACTGACAGAAGCCATTCGCGCCTACGGTCCCTCCGACCACCACCAAACATTCATACACATTCATACACCAGTGTGTGTGACACTGGGGGCAAGGAGGGTGAAGTGTTTTGCCCAAGGACACAACGGACTGACTAGGACAGAGTGGGAATCAAACCGCAAACCCTTCAGTTAATGGACAACATCGCTCTACCAACTGAGCCATGACCAGAACATCAGTTACAGTGTCACCCTTCTTGTACTTAATAATTAAAAAGAAATAAATACAATAAATAAAATAAATAATAAATAAATACAAAGATAAATACATTTTTAAAAAATTAATAAAAATAAAAAAAAAATAGATAATTTTATAAAAATACACAAATGAATGAAGAAAAAAGACAAATAAAAAATAATAATTGTAGGACCTGCGATGTGGCTACTGCACACACGTACATTGCGATGTCGATGCTCAAACTGTATACTGTGCAGCTCTAGTCTTGAGGAATTTTATGAGCAAGAATGAAGAAGCATCCTGGGTACAACATTGTCCGTTTTAGTGTGACAGGGTTAGTGTCGGGATGCTGGCTTTATGTTTGGAAAAAATTATGTAAAACTACAAGAATGTCAGTGGGTGTAGACGTCTTTGGGTTTATAAGCATAATCTAGGACACTTGAATATTTTTACATATTGTATTTTTGTAGCATTATGGCTAAAAACAGTTGCAGTAAAATCCACCACTTATGTCTACATATACCATTCCTTGCATTATTATAGATCAGCCAAACCGCCTTCCACCAAGAGCAGCAGATGTCCATCCATGCAAAGACACTGTTCACTATGTTAAAAAAAAATACTGATACTGAAAGTAATGACAAGAGCAGCTCTATCACAGTGCAAACATTGTTTTTAATAAAATGATCCTGTGCCAGGCAATTTATTTTGACATTCCTCTCCAGCGTACGTTGTTGTCCACTTACCCAGTGCTCACTTGTGGATTTTCCAACTGCTTGTACAAGGTCACTGGACAGGAACCTCATTACTTTTGGGTGTGTTTATAAAGGTGAAGTTGTGTGTCTGGTTGTGTATCACCTGTCAAAATAATGCAGGAAAGGAAAATATGAATCTCACTCACAAGCCGGGAGGGAAGCTGCGAACCATTTCACCTCCACACACAAATACATACACATTATGAGGTTTTGATGATTTGACTTTTTATTATTTCTCCTTGAACTCACCTGTGACTCAAATTCATACATCTACGAAGTCAAAAGCCCAAGAGGTTAACATGGTTCTGACTTCTTCCTATAGTGAATCAAACAAACACATCTGTTCACAAATATACAAAGAATGACAAACACATACTGTACATTTCTGAACACACACTGAATGGAGGCCATGACAGGGAGCTATTGAATGCTTCTACCTGCTTGACAGACCATCCACAAAGTCTCCCTGCATGAAACCTAATGCACTGGAAGAGTTGGATATGTTTGTGAGCACCAGTGAGAGTCAAAGACAAAAGAACAGAAAAGGACTTGATCACTGTATTTTTGTGTGTTTTGTGCCATGAAATTTTTTTTTCCCATCTATTGTGCTTTTTATATATTAGTGCTGTTAAGTCTCAGGCTTATTTTAATTATTGACTTTCTCTTTTTTTTTGTTTGAGAATGCTTGTCGTTGTGATTTGGCATAGGGTCAGCATGAGCCACAGTGGCACTACTTTGCTCTTCTTCTTTCTGTGATTTTCATTGTGGTGAGTAAATTAATAAAGTGGGAGGAATAGAATACAATAAAATAAAATAACGGGGGGAGGGGATAATGCTATTAAAATGGTGACTTCTTCATAAGTACTGTTATATATGCATTTCTCTCTCTCTCTTTTTTTATCTCTTCCCAAACTAACTTATGAGAAATTGAAGCTTGATTAAAAAATAGTGACTTGAGTTATACCAGAGATGCCCAAACTTTTAGAGAGGCCTAGATCTGATGATGTAGAGATTACCAGGGGTCAGTGGTCCCTTCTGATGGTTTCTAAGATGTAAAAATTACATAGAAATGCATTGTTCTATAACAATTTTATCTTCATTGTTACAATATAATTGTTTAAAATGACAATGGAACCAAATCTAAGCCACTCAGGTTTGAACAAATAATAATAATAATAATAAAAAGTTGTGCCTTTCTTTTCCCTCTGGAATCAGTAACATAGAACAAACTGTGGAGGATCTGGAGATGATAATAATCTGAACCCCATGTTCATATTAAACATGATTTATACGAGAAATCATTACTCATCTGTTACTCAGAAATGCAAAGTCTGTTCACGTTTAACATTAAAACATATGACTCTTGCTCTTGTCTTTTACAAGATCATTCAAACAGTCATATTTTGTGTTACACATAGAAATACATAACACCAGCAGTTATAAGAAACTATCATGGCAACTTCGTAGGTTGCCATGGTGACAGATTAATTTAACTCACAGGCTCACACATACTTGCTGTTAGCTTGTTGTATGTTAGCATGTTTTGTCTGCTTGTGTCTCTTGACAGTGAATTTGTTAAACAAAGCAGCAGTCTTTGGACAAATTAGACAAACACAAGCGCCTAGGTTTACAGCTAAAAAAGTATTTTAATTACCTTCTGTTCTGGAAGCAACGGTCATCACTGTCAATTTTCGTCCTTTTACATTAACGAGAAGGGTTCACGGCAAAGTCAGATAGCATTAGAGTGGTGCTGCTACCATGAGGCCAAAGGAGGAACTGCATGTTGAAACTTTTATTACTAGGAGATATTAAATTTGGGTCTGTCTGCCTGCCTGTCTGTCTGTTTGTTTGTCTGTCAGCAGGATTACGCAAGAAGTTCGGAAAAAATTTTGATTAAACTTTCCGGAATGATAGATAGATAATAGGTCAAGGAAGAACCCATTAGATTTTGAGCAATGAAGGTGAAGGTCACACTAAAGGTCAACAACGAAAACACATCAGTGATAATATCTCAGAATTCAGACAAGATAGAATCTCACAGTGTTTTTCATTCACATCGTCTCACCTTCAGACATCAGATGGGTCAACACCCGTATGACGCCATATCAAGCCTTGGCGGAGGTCTGCTGTCTCTGACTGCCTTGTTATTTATTGTGTTATACATCTGAGCGGGCCATAAATAATACATTATAAAACTGAAGCTGCAGGGCCATATGAATTCTGACTTTCGGCCGTGATTGGCCCCCGGGCCAGACTTTGGGCATCCCTGATTTATACTGTGATACATATCGATAATGTCTGCTATGAAAAATAATTAGCATAATGTAATGGGGGGTTTTTTCCCTCACATTGTCCATTAAAGTAAACTGGGACAAAAAAAATCTAATGTGTGGACATTTTTTTTTAAATATATGGTTTTTAAGGTGGCAGGGCATCTAATCAACTCCTTTCACTGTATTTTTGGAGTAAGATATGAATCACGAGTGGGAAAGGAGCATTCTGTCAGACAGAATTCTACTTGTTTTAAAAAAGGGAAGAAAAAAAAATATATAAAGGATAAGAAAAGAGCATATATTTGAACCTTTGCCTCCATTGGTCTACAAGAATGTAGAACAATTCTCTAAGCAGATGATTTCTAAAATAGTGTCGAACAGCTTTCTTAAACCATATGTGATTAATTGTGACATAATTCTGGGTTTAATTTATGGTGATCAATATTGAAGAAAAACATATCAAAACCTTTTAGTGACTTCTACTTGTTATGTTAAATGTACAGTTTATTTCAATTGTACATTGTTTTACAGTTGTATAAATTATCATCACCATTTTTTGGTATCGTTTCTCTCAAAGTCGCTTGTTTTGAATGATTGTCAACATCTCATTGATGTAACTTATTACTTGACCTACAAATAAAATGTGTCTCATCTTTTGAGCAAAGCAATGAAGGCAGTGAGCAAAACAGTGTGAAAAATAAAGCGCTCCTGAATATTTTTGCATTTACTGGTTACTTGGTTTCAATACTGTATATGGACAAAGTTTGTTCCACGTCAATAAATGATCTATAATTAGTTAATGTCACATATTTTAATGCTCTCCATTTTTCCCTCTTTTTCCTTCACCTTTACTATCTCTTCTATTTCCTCTTCTCTATGTGGCTGTTCTGTCCCTCTCTTTGGGGTTCTGCTCTCCTTGTCTTTATTCTTTAATTCTTCACAGACAAGTGTGATGAGGCTTTAGCCTCCCCTCTGCCTCACACAGCCTTCACCAGCTCATCTGTGTTCTCCAATGGATATGCACCTGGATATGCCAAGCTCAACAGGAGAGGAGGTAGACACACACACACACACACACACTGGTAATCATGTCTCTTTGTACTGTGTAATTAAGTAGTGGTAGTGAGTGTACGCACATCTTTTTTAAATGAAATAAAATAATAAAAAATTAGAAAATTTTGTTTAAAATAATAAAGAAAAATTATGAATAAATAAAAAAAAATAGCAGTTTAAAAATAAAATAAATAACTCAAATACAAATTATTTAAAAAACAAAATTAAAATGTTTTTTAATTTTTAATGTATTTTTTATTATTATTTTTTTTTTTTAGTAAACACAATTATTAATTAATTAATTAATTAATTAATATATTTATAGGGCCACATCATTTACATTTTACTAGTGGGGACCTTTATTGATATTTAAACCTCGTGGGGACCTGGATTTTGGTCCCCATAGTGTCACGGGTCCCCATGGTGTGACTGTGTAAATGTATCAATCTCCTCATAATGATAGGAGTACAAGCACACACACACACACACACACACGCACAGCTGCTGTCCATATACATATAATCAAGATGCAGGTAAAGGTAAATGGTAAAGGAACATGTCCATACATATTTATAGATGATTTTACAAATAACACAGAAAGGTAAATGCCCAAGCCTTCACAGACTGACATGCTTTATAGAACAGCACAGCTTCACTCACTCACTCACTCACTCACTCACTCACTCACTTCTTTCCCCTTTTTTTCTTTTTTCTTACGTTCTGTGTTTCTCTCTTCTTCTTTGCTTCAGTCATTATCTCCATGACTCAGACTGGAGCTCATTTCCAAATCAGTCTACAGCAGAGAGATTGGGCCCGACAATTACACCCCTCAATGTTTATACAATTAATAATTCATACTTTACGATCTAATATAGTCACACTACAGCTGAGGCAATAAAGCTCAGAGTCGGCAAAAGGTAAAATAATCTGGTGTGTTTAATCACACCACTAAAATTATTGTTGAAAGAGGCCAGGGCTTCTCCAGCTTTAATAACTACACAAAAAGAGACAAAGAAAACAATCAAAAACAAAGACACTGATATCCTAAAGTGCCCTAATACATCACCGCAAATACTTTCTGTGTTTTCTCGGCATGTCTTGTTTATTCAATCTGCTCAGTAATGAAAGTCCTTGGGGAAAATGTGTTTGATAAAATAAAGAAATAAAGTTCCACTGGGATCCTTGTTGTACTGAAAAGCTACTTTATTTGAAGGTGTTGTCAATTATGAGTTGAAATTACTGAACTGTGTGTGTACATAACAGTATGTGACATAAAGTACTGATGTTTAATTTGTTTAATATTAGTAAAACCAGCCATGATTGCTCATTTGAACTATGGATTTCTGACACAATGCAAATTTTGGCTGAATCCCATTTCACCCCTTACCCCTCTAAATGGAACTATAGGGCTTGAAAATCAACCTCTATGAATTGGGTTCATCAGTTCGCTTCGCCAGTTGTTACGTAACCAAAAACCACAACTTTAACCAGAATTTAACAAACATGTCTGCTGCTGTAGTTGTTGTGTTTCCCTGGGGTATTAATATCTGCGTCGAATCTGAGAAGTGCTGAATACTCCACGTTTATGTAAATAGCCTTTTTTTTTCATGTGTGTTTTATGGATAAAATGACAATACAACAGTTATCAAATACTACATTTATGTACTTCTTTCGTAGACGCCGCCATTTTTAAAAGGATTATTGTATTCTGGGATAATTCTCGTATTGTACCCCTCTGTTAGGAGTCTGCCTCTGGAAAATCTCCATTTGAAGGGGTATAAATCCCTCCCCCTTCCCCCTCTGCTTTAATGTGAATTGAGACACCCCTACCCCTACACGTGGATGCGCAAAACTGAGGGGTGTAATGGGATTCAGCCTTACTCCAACATTTGCTGAACTCTTGGCCAGCTGGATCTCAATGGGACATTACTTATATAAAAGTAACATAATAATAATAATAATAATAATAATAATAATAATAATAATAATAATAATAATAATAATAATAATAATAATAATAATAATAATAATAATAATAATAATAATAATAATAATAATAATAATAATAATAATAATAATAATAATAGACAGTCCAAATGACTTCAGATGGCTTTTCTCCAAAATCCAAATGTACAATGTTAAAACCACTGACTGCTATGTTGAAATATACATTTACTTCACCATAGAACTGTTTCTGTATTTAGCCCAGAATATTTCAGCCAGAAAAAGAACCATTCTGCACTCTTTCCTTCACCACTTGTCAGTTTTGACTCATAATTAGGAGACTGCCTAGTTCTCCCTCTCACATTTTCAAATGTCTGTGATCCATTGGACAGTGCAGGACAGACAGGACCACTGTTAGGAAAAAAAACAACATAGTGACACATCTGAAACTACTGCAAAATGTCCCAAAACAGACACACATTCACTGTACACAAATCACACACATCGAAGCAGCCTTAAAAGTGAACGGTTTTATCCCCTTTATGTCCTGCTGAGAATGAAACTGTGTGAAAGAGGAGGTCACCACCTCGTTAGCACATGACAGGCTGGAGTCTAAAATTAGAGGGAAAGGGGAAAGGCAGAAGAATTCTGAAATAAGACAGAATTGGGTACCATGGTATATATTTATAAGACTAATGGGTAACACTTCATAATACCTATACACAATCCACTATGTATTAACCATTTATTACCTATTTGTTAATGGTTTATTCATACACAATGTACCATAAACAAAGCATTTGTTCTTCTGCTCTATGAACAAACCATCTGTAGCTGTGTGAACAAATGCTTTATGATCAATTCAAAGTGTATAAGCAAGGCAAGGCACATTTATTTGTAGAGCACATTTCATATACAGGACAATTCAAGGTGCTTTACGTAAAACATAAGAAAATTAAAATGATTAAATTGCATTAAAAGACAATTAAAATAAGAGATGTAAAAACATAAAAAAATCAAAAACAATTAGGAATAGTAATGTTTTCAGGCCTGATTTAAATAAACTGACCTCAGGTATTCAGGTAGTTTGTTCCACAGTTGAGGAGCAGAACAACTGAATAATGACAAACTTTGTTTGGTTCTGATTTTGGGAACACACAGTAGACCTGTTCCTGATGACCTATGACCTCAGGGCTCTGGATGCTTCATATGGAACCAGCAGGTCTAAGATGTATTTGGGTCCAAGGTCGTTAAGTTCTTTATAGACCAGGAGGAAGATTTAGAATTCTAACCTTTGACCCACGGGAAGAACATGTAAGGATTTGAGGACCGGTGTGATGTGGTCCAGTTTCCTGGTACTGGTCTGGACTCTGGCAGCAGCGTATTGGATCAGCTGTAGCTGCCTGATTGATTTTTTTGTTTAGACCAGTGAAGACTCCATTACAATAATCTAATTTAATGAATGAATAAATGAATGAGTTTTTGTGTGTCTGGTTTGGACAGAAAACCCTTGATTCTAGTGATGTTCTTCAGGTGGTCATAGACAGACTGGGTAAGAGCTTTTAAATGGTTGTTAAATTTCAAGTTTCAGTCAATAATTCACCCATGTATCTGGATTGGTTTGTAGAGTTCAGTGACATGGACTCAAGGTGAGCACTGACCTTTGACCTTCCTTTTTCAGGCCAAAAACAATCACTTCTGTAGCATTCAGTAGTATTCTGAAGCAATACATCAATAAAAAATTAACAAATAGGTAACAAATAATGGGATGATCAAAATCTAAATTCTATCCTCTCTTTTTTCCCTGCACAGTTTTATTTTTTACCATATTTTTTTATTCAAACTAAACGTATTAATGCAAAAAAAAAAATGTCCATAGAGACCCGACAGTCCATAAGCGTCCACCTAGTCACATTTACACATTCAAAGAGTTCACCATAACATCCACATTTATATCTCATTCAAAGCAACAATGAACTACTTACACATCACAACACACACTGAATTAAATAATGCCACAAGTGAGCAGCAAGTCAAGCTTGCAAAAAGCACAAAAAAACATGCTTACTTTGACAGAAGCACTGGCAGTTTTAGCAAAAGCCTTTGTAACCTTGCAGTAGTGAAACAGGATTATGCTGCACACTTGCATATATTCTGGAAAATAAACCCAAGGTCACATGCAGTACTTTTAATTTAATTTCACAAAAAGGGCAATACAGTACATAAAGATCACAAATACATGCTTATAGATAGATAGATAGATAGATAGATAGATAGATAGATAGATAGATAGATAGATAGATAGATAGATAGATAGATAGATAGATAGATAGATAGATAGATAGATAGATACTTTATTCATCCCCACAGGGTAATTCAGTTATCACATAGCTCACACCACATCATACAATCGTTGAATAAATAAAAACAAAAATATATATAAAGGTTATGGATAAAAGTGAGCTAAAGTGCTTAAAAAATAAATAAAAAATCCGCTTAAAACGGCATAAAAACGACTTCAAACTTCAGAGTCAGTGGTTGGAGCTGGCGTCAGTTAGGAGAGTATATAGAGGCATCCTCCCCAGCAGCTCTACTGGCAAACAAATGTGCCATCAGTGGCGTGAGTGTGTGCTGATAAGCCAATCTACTCCAATCTCCCTTTGCTATACAACAGGGGAGGCACAAAATCAATGGGACACAGTACTCATATTAAGCTTGTGTTGTGAATGCTGACAGCTGTTTTGAGTTTTAGGCAATAGGTCTGTGTGTGTGACTGTATGTGCGTATATCCATGTCTTCAGTCTACCCCTCTGTGTGTTTGAGAGAGACAGAGGTAAAATGATGCCTTAACAATTTTCCGGCAGGCAACCATCTGCTTCACGCCAGCCAGTCACCAGGCCCCCCGGTCCATATCCTGCTCCTTGGTCTGACTGCTGTGTGTCTACATCTGTGTGCTTGGTGTGTAAATATTGTATAAACGTGCACAGCGCTTTAAGTGGGTGTTACCTCTGCCGTGTGAAGGTTATGTTCATTCTTGTCCATCCATCCAGCCATCTGTTTCTCAACAGAAATACTTAAAACCACTACATAGGTTTCCTTGTCAGCTTAGGGCAAGTGCCAAGGACAAAACCTTTAAATTTGGAAGCAGATTTGTCAAAGAAAGGGTTGGGGAGCGGAAGTGTGTTTTCACTTCTGTTTCAAACTTCAGAGCCCTGGGCTAACACAGAGCTTCAAATAGTAACTGTTAAAAAAATAAATATGTGAATAAAGCAACGCTAAGACTATAGAAGTAAAGAAGTAAATGTGGAGTCTGTTTTAATAAAAGTCTCAGTGCACTGTCTGATGTTGCCATGGAGCAAAAATGAGGGAGAGAGGTTTGGACAAATAGATGAGGGGAAGAGGATTTTTGAAAGAACATATTTTCATTCCAAACATAATGGTAGAAAAGGTACTATATAAACTATTACTATCACTAACTTACATGAGCTGATAAATTACAGATATTTGATCAGGTTAGTTCTGTTAAAACTAAAGTAACCACAACCAAGACATGGCAGTTATTAGTTGCATTGACCAGTAGCATAGAAAGAGCATTAACCTACTGTAGGTTGTGATGTGGTTTATTTAAATCCTTCCTCCTGCCTCATCTACAACAGTCCATGTTAGAGCCAGTGATTGATTTATCTAGTCTGGTCTGTTTTGTTCAGACTAACTAACTCTGGCCCACAGTCAAACATAGTAAGGGATGGTAAAACACAATAACACTGGATGCCTAGCACTGTAAGATGTGTTACTATAGAAACATGGCAGCACATGACAGACTGTGAAAGATAACACACTTCATCTGCAGCTATAAAGAGTTCTGTAATCTAAGGCAAGAAAAAGTCAACAGTCATTTTTTGGGATGATGAAAAGACTGGATAGTGGACCAAGGCATACGAATAGAATAGAATAGAATGGAATAATATTTCCATTGCACAGGTTGTGAAACAAAAATTTAACATGTGCTATTAGATGGATTTCATTTTGTGTTACCCCTCCCCCAAAGGAGACGCTAAGGTTTTGGTTTGGTTTCTTTCTTTAACACTTTAACACACGAGCAGCAAAACTATTAGCTGACTTCGTACCTAATAGGGTTTATAGATTACCAGTGACTCACAATAGATTAGATTATATTTTCAGAAAAGGAGGCCAAAGTTCACGCATATTGTGAATTATTTTTTAAAAATGTCCCCATTTACTGATAGTGGACACATTATTAATGTCTATATAAACATCCATTTTGTTTGAATTTGTTTCAAACTTAGCACACACAGAGAGAGAGAGAGAGAGATCAGACATCAGACAATTGATACGCATTGATATGCTGACATCAGCACACACATAGACAAGATGACATCAGCTGGATCAATACCAAAATAAGCTACAATACATTTGGGGGTGGGATTTGTTGTGCCTGGTACCACTTGTTTCTATCATAGGCTGAACAGCCTCTGAGCTGTGAATATGTAACACGCACACACACACACACACACACACACACACACACACACACACACACACAGTAAAACCAAAGGCATTCCACGTTTTCTCCAGATGACCTGTATGCTACTGTGACCCTTGCTCTTCTCCCTTGCTTCAGTCTATACCCATCCATCAAACGTCTCCTTTGCTCCTCTCTAAATGTACTCCCTTAAGTGAATGCCCTTGGTACTGGAAAATGTCTAGGACCCTGCATGTTTGAGGGGTCAGACGGAGAGAAAACGTGATCTTCCAAATTCTACAGCCCAGAGTACATGTGTCCATCTGCAGCTCCCTCCTCCTGGTGAAAATCCAAAGATTAAATCGAAAAACACCACAGGATCTGGAAAAGAGAGTAGAGTAGAGTAGAGTAGAGTAGAGTTACTGTTAGTGTTGTGTTGTGGAACTTTCAATCACCATGAGGAGAGAAAATAATAATAATAATAATATGTTTATGTTTTTATTTTGTTATTGTTGTATTGATTATTTTTGCATTCTGCACATGTTCGAAATAAAGCATTCAAATCAAAATCTTCAAACTAAAATAATCATTTATTGATCAGACAAATACATTTCTGATACTGCTGCAGTGAGAACAAACACACAGAACGACCTGTTGTCAGATGTTCTAACCATAAAATAAAGAAACAGCGGTTACATCGATGACTGGAAACCTTTCACTTAGAGAACACAGAACATCACCAAACGCTCAGTGGAAAACAACATCTCTGGCGCCATTATTTATACAAACAAATACCACCTACAGATGTCTTTACCAAAATTTTTCCCCATCAGTCAAACTGGATAAATACTATCTATTAATAATACTAATAATAAATGGTAAATTTCGTTACCTGGTGACCAAATGTATTTCTATAGCACATATCGTGTACAGGTCAATTCAAGGTGCTTTACATAAAACATATAAGAACATTTAAATTAAAAAACATTATAAAAATGCATTAAAAGTTCCTTAAAACAAGGGACATAAAAACATGTGGCTGTAGTTCAGATATACAAACACTGATCACTCTATATCGCTTCCTACATATTTATATAAAAGTGTGGGTTTTTGACAGAATATTGCATCCTTCCCTCACCGTGGGGAGTTGGTCGCGAGGGACAGCGAAGGCCTTTGAGACTGTTTGCAGTTTAAATTCTCTTTGGTCTTTAATAACTTCTAAACAAAGACAAATTGATAAAATGATGCCATCAAATAATAATATCACAATATCCTGTCGAGCTTTTACTTAGAAGGTTGGAAAACTGTTCAGTTTCTTGTCATAATTGTTGGAAGATTTGCCCTTGAGCATGGCACTTAAACCCCCATGTGGTTCTTCTAGTCTGCAGTGTGTGTGTGTGTGCGCGTGTTGTATTCCTGCATGTTCAGGTGGCATTGAGTTAAAAGTAGATGGTTGATCTGTGTTATATGTCCACATGTACAATGTGGACATATAACATCCCCCCCCCCCCCATCCCCCCTTTGCAGAAAAAAACATAAACCTAACCTGTCTAGCAACAACCTTTATGTTATCAAAAGAAAAAAAAAACAACATTTTCTCTTCCAGCCTTGATGCTCTCCTCCAGCGATATGGCCACCTGCCTTCTCAGTTGTTCTGTAGTGAATGTAATCAGATGTAGCCGGTATTTTGATTAGTAATTGCAATGCTCTAATTAAATTAAACATTTATGCGACTTTAACTGATTTTCATTTAGCGTAATTAAGATAGCTGATAACTCCACAACACTGATAACATGCCATATTGTAATTCTCAGGGCACTTGAACATATCTGTCAGTATTTGAGGTGCGAAGGCAGACGATCCTCCTTTAACATTTATCCAAAAGAAGTTTGACTCATAACAACAACATAGGCTGTGATCTCCACCTCACATAAGCATGTGTTGAGCTCTGCCAGCCGAAGACAGATACCCTGTGGATATAGGTTAAAATAGAACAAGCACTGAGAGAGGTGAAGACAACGGAGGGAGTGAAGGCAACGATCCTGAGGGGAAAAAAAAAACAACCCTGAAAAAATCTAATAATAGTGAGAGATGGACAGTGACCATAACCCTTGTTTGGAATAACTTTAACAAAACATAGAAGTCATGTTTGTCCTTTACTACTTTCAAAGGTCATATTAAAGCTGCTTTTATAAAAAAAAAAGCTCATTTTCCTTATGTTTTTATTTTGTTTCCTTGTTTATTTTTTGTCTTTAAAATCTATATTTAACCATTTAACTCCTGATACTTTAGCAATTCCACAGTAAAAAAAACAAAACAAACAAAAACAGCCAAAGTGATCAGTAAAATGAACAAAAATTAATATTAAACTAACAAAATAATATGTAAAATGACCAAAGTAAGACACAAATAGAACAAATTTCAAGAAAAGTAATAAAATAAAAAACAAACAAATTAAGAACAACAAAAGAAACTAATAACTATTCACAAAATAACAAATAACATAGAAAAAATGCAAAAAAATAAATAAATAAAGTGTATTGTAATTTGGTTCCAGTAGTTGTAGTTTGGGCTTTTTCTTTTTCTAAATCAGTTGTTTTCTGACACCTGCACATCACTTCCATGAACAAATTTCTTAATCAAATAAGAGTTAAAAAAAACACTTGAATTTTTCTGAACATTTAAACTAAACCATCTATTCAGAACACGTCAGCACTGACGCATCAGGTGTTAATTAAAGGTAGTGTAGGTTTTCGTCAGCCCACCCCTCAAAACCACTTCTGAAAACACTTGCATTCTTCAGCTTTTCTGTTTTTCTTAATGATTAAAAAAAAACAAAAAAAAACAGGACCTTGTGTCTTTTCAGTGTGGGTACATTTCATTAACTTTGGCACTATATAAACTAAACTTGATAATAGCTTATTTCTGACGTAGCCTTCATTCAGACAAAAAGTAAATTTGGATCGGGACACATCCAAGCATTAAGAGAGAAGAATGAATATCTTTTGTTTGTGAATAAAGTGAGTAGGAATGTGTGTCTGTGGGTGGGTGGGTGTATGTGCGCGTGCATGGATATCCCTGTAGGCATGTGTGCGTGTGACCAGGCATGTGTTGCTGTGCAGTGCAGATGTGGCCAAGCATGAGATTGGGCGGCTAATCACAAACACGTGGCCACTGATCCTTGTATTCCATTTTCTTTTCTCCTCCTCTGTCTCTTCTTATCCGTCCTCCTGTGTTTCTCTGTCCTCTGCTCTGTCTTGTCTCTCTCTGCCCTCCATCACATCCTTGTCTCCTCTCTGTCTTACTCTCCATCTCATTTTGTCTCCATACATTTTCTATTTTCTACAGTAACATTCTCAATCTCACACTCCATTTTCTCAGCCTCTCCTCTTTTCTTTCTCTACAGACCTTAATTATGTGTTTTTGGTTTTTCGTTCTCACACATTCTTACTACTATACACAGTTTTCCAAGGTTTTTCCAAAGTTTTAAAAGTTGAATCCCTCCCACTTTGGATGAACTTCACTACTACTGCAACTGTTCTGTAAATCCTTCCTACCTGGTGAGATATCCTACCAAGCCCCACTGCACATGTGCACAACACGTTACATCATTTTTTTCTTTCCTGTGTTGAAAGAAAAAGGGATGAGTGCTCTATGTTTTCTGCTTAATCTAATGTTGAATGTTGATTTATTATGTTTTATGCTTTATTACATAATGTGGTAACAGGGACTTTATTGTCTTACATTATTATTTTATCTTGTTTAGCTACTTAACTGTCTCAACTAATTCTTCTAGGCTTGTTTTGTTCATAAATCTATCTATATGAGCTGTTTAAAGCTGTCATTCCATGGTCATTTCATTAATATTATTCTGTTCTCCATTGTTATTGAATACATTGTGTGTTGGTTCTATTTAAAAAACCTTCCAGATTGCTTTGTTTCCAGCTGTTTTTGTACAATAGACAAATTACTTGAGGTCGAACAACAGAGTTTACTGGTACTTCCTCATACATGTCCATGACGCAGTGATGAGGCGTCTCTGATTGACTCAGAATGCGTGAAGGAACAGTCCCCCTTCCCCTTTCACTCTCTCTGTATTTACCTTTACCCAAGTATCATCCAGCTACGTTTTGTGCCAGTGCTTGTTCTGAAACGTGCAGGGAAAAAAACTAGGTTTATTTCTACAGAGAGCATGTGAACCAGTTTGATCTGCCATTTTTTTTTTCAAGCAGCTACTGTGGCGCCATCTTCTCTTGTAGATGCTAATGCTACTTCACATTCGCTACAATGGGGGACGGGCTTAACCCTACATGGGTGACGCTGACGTCAGATGGACCGGCTTTTTCTGGGTCCCTTGTTCCTCTTGTTGTTTTGTGTGAATGCAGTATGCAGCCAGTGGAGGTGATGAACCACCGTCAAAGGCAGCATGTGTCGGTAACTCGGGGTGACCCATCAGATTCTAAAAGGAGCGTGGAAAAGTGGTTTTCAGCAGAATGACACCTTTAAGCATGGTGTTTTGTAGACTTGGTTTGTCATGCAGGGTGTACAGCCTCTGTTTGATGTTGTCAGTTAAAGTTCTGTTTGCAAAACTTCTCCATTTCAGTCTTTATTAACTAACTTATTCTACTAACTTCTAATTTAGGCAGGTATGGTAGCACATCATGGCAGACATTTTGTTCTACGGTAGGACGTTTAGCGGAACTAGGACAATTCGGCAGAACACAACGCAACTGTTGCAGTGACTAGTTGCACAGTTAGCCACACCCCTCCTTTGCTCTTTCGTGACTTTGCTTGTTTGTTTGTTTGTTTTCTCTCTCTGTCATCTTGCAAAGTTGTTTGATGTTTTTAGCCGTTCCAGTCATCCATCGATAATGGCGGTCCGCTTCTAATTAAATTACTCTGTCTCCATCCGCTCCCTTTGCTCCATGACAGAAAGATGAAGTACTAGCAAAGGGCTAACCAGCTGTTTTCTCTCTGCATCCTTTTTCCGGCGGCCTACCATCTTAATTAATTATGATACGTTCTGTTAATGCGGTATTGGTATGAGAAGCGGTAACTTTGACAAACAAGCACGGGCTGCAAAAGCCAGACAGACAGGGATGAAGACAAATGTGCACAAACCAGCTCTGTGTGTAACCCACCCAATATGTGCCCCACACTGACAGTACAACTGGGAGATGTTCTCTTCTTCCCCCCCCCATGTTCTACTTTGACATTGTCATTTCAACCCATCGTTTGCTGCTCATTTGTCCAAAATCAGACTGTGTCTCGCTCACTCTCTCGACCCATTTCAAAATACTCCATATACTCTAATGTATTTTTCAAAACTTCTATCCCCTCTTGATTCTCCCTCACGTACTTCCACTTGTTTGATCCTTCTTTAGTTCCTTGCTTGTGGATGTGAAATCACGGGTTGATGGACAACTCAGAGAAAAGAACAAAAAAAAAAAAAAAACCCACAGTTGTGAGGTTTGCAGCAGCAGAAGAAGACTGTTTGATTCCAGTTCAAAGCAACGCAACCGTGCCTTCATTTTTTTTTTTTTTTTTTCTCTCCTCGTGTTCTAATGACACATAGCTGAGGTTTTGTGGAACAGTGTGAATTAACATGTGTGGGACGGGAGACAAGAAAAAATATTACTGCCAATTGTTAGTTGACTGTTTCAAAAAGCAACCATTTTTGGAAATGGTTCCCAAAGGCCTTTTCTGGGTTTTATTTTCTTTCCATTACATTTACCTGCCTTTCCTTAGTCAGCACATTGTTGTTGTGTTGTATATCTATCATTCCCAAGATGTCGTTTGAGAAGCTTTTACCGCGTGTTCATTGTTATTGTTTTTTGTGAAAAATGGCCAATAAACCTTGGCACCCTGCAGATACTGCATTATTTTTTTTTTTTTGAAGTAAACTGAACAAACTGCTAAAGACAAAACAAAAATGTTTCACCAGTGTAAGTGCATGTGGTTTATGTATACAGTACACACACAAAAAATTAGTACATGCTTCTGTGGTACTTGTGACCCTGCCTGTGTATCCAGAAGGATTTGTTTAGGTTATAGTGGTTCAGACTGTGTAACCACTACCTCAGTCCTGGGTTATCGATGCCATCACATATAGCTTAGAGTGTGCTCTCAAGCTTGGACATAATCCAGCTTTATTGTTTCCCTTTCCTATCTGGCTCCTTTTATTTCAAACTAGTCCCTTTATGTGAATCCCATTTGGCACTACAGACCTGTGGAGTGAAATATATAGTGTGTTGCATTTGTTCGTCTAATTAATCTGACTTCTAACGCACTGCTCAGTACTGGGTCTACCACAGGAACTGCGAACAAATCAACGATGTTACAAGAATACACTGTAGAGATGAAGATGAGGCAGACACCTAGGCAATAAAACAATTTTAAACCATTACATTATGGGAAAATAAATTGCTAAGTGATATCAATACCTCTGAGTTTCCCAAGTGAGAAATAAAAATCTGATTGCATTTTCAACCTTTTTCGTGCACATTAAATCTATTCAATATTGTCCAGACTAATAAGGCTGTGACTGATAATTCTATTTATTATTGATTCATTAGTTTTTAATTAATTGCAGAATCTATAGTACTTCTATGGTGCCTCTTGAAGTTTACTTCTTTGGTCCTGAAGAAGTTATTCAACTCCTTATTCTACAGCCCTCTAGAATGTTGCGACAGCTCCCATTCACTTTGAATGGACGTTCCCAGGGTTCTGTGGGTGAATTTTTTTCGATAACCGCCCACTGCACCTGCTACCAACGGCAACAAGTTTTGTCACTTCAGATACACTGTACCACATCATTCCGCAGGTAGTTCGGCCACTTTGAAAGTAAATATTCAATTGTCTGTCTTTTCAAAATAAGCCTTCGGTGTCGGGGTGCTGTTCGGCTTCATCGGGAAATACATTCGACATTGTCCTTTACTAATGACATCAGACCATGAAAACAGAAGGCATTTCCAATGTGATTTATGCACATATCATGTCATAACAAAACATGTATTTCTTTATTTTTAATGTGACATCTGTAGATATTTGACTGAAGACTTTAGTACACACAAATTACTAAAAAAGTAAAAAATAAATAATAATAAAAATAGAAATATAGAAATAGAAATAAATATATATATACATATATATATAAATAACTATTTAGTTTGAGCAGTCCTTTGGAGGCTTGTGTCAGCTGTAGTGGAATAAAAATCTCCTCTCCCCCCTCCCTTATTAATCAGCCCGTTTTTCAAGACTACTGACTCTGTTTTTCTCTTGGATTGTGCTCATCCCTCATCTTTTGTCCTGTATTTTATCTTCCAATTTTTTTTCGTCATACTTGCCTTTTCTCCACCTCTTCCTGTGGTGCTTTATTTGACCTTCTCTGCTCCTCCATTCTCTCGCCTATTCCTCCTCCTGCTCCTCCTCTCCTCCCTGAACATCTGTGTGTGTGACAGCCGGGAGAACGGTGACAGTCCCCCGACGCTCCTCCCCTCCCCTTTTTCTCCTCCCATTTTCCATTCCTTTTTCTTTCGCTGATGCTTACTTGTTCGCTCACCTCTCTCTCTCTCTCTCTCTCTCTCTCTCTCTCTCTCTCTCTCACCTACTTTTTCCCCACCTCCTGCCTTCCTCCATCCCCACTTTATTCTGTCAACCTCACTTCTTTTCTTTCTCCCTCAGGCTTTCACCTTTCACTGCACCTCTGTTCTTTCTTTTTCAGATATCGCTCTTCATCCCCTCCTAACCTCTGTCAAACTACCCTTCCTCCCCCTCTCACCTCTCATCTGTTCTCCCCTCCTCTTTTGTCGATGACAGCATATGTCCATCTCACTTTTGTGGCCATTCCTTTTTTTCCTATAGCAGCTCCTTATGTCCCCTGTTCTCTGACCTCTAACACCTAGTTCTTTGGCTAATAGCTCTCTATTCTCTTGATTCTTTTTTTAGTGAAGTCTTTACCAAACCCTTTGCTAGCCAACACTTTGGTGATCTTTGGACCTTTACGTCTCTCTGGACTTTTCAATCTACGTGTTTCCTTTTCTTTCCCATCTGTTCCTTCTGGTAACCCCATAACCCTAACATGCCTTTTTGTCCCTCCCTCTCTCCCTCCCTCCCCCTCCCCCTCCCCCTCCCCCACCTCTTATCTCTAACCATGGCCCTGTTCACTCATTCACTACTTAAAATCACACTTTTTCGAGGAAGAGGAACCTCACATTGACTGAGACATAACACTCTGTTCAGATATCTGACTTTTTGCTGTCATTTGACCTGTATCTGACCTGTTAAAGACAGTCTGACTAGTACTAATCCGATTGGAGCCTTCCATTGTTGGTTGTAATGTAAATTACCCATGATCCTGGGGTCGTCTCAAACTGTGCTGACCTGTCTTTGGAGCACAGACTTAAACTCTAAAGAGTACAAACATTTATACAAAACAATAAAATATTTATATGTTGTAATTTTACCAACACAGTCACATTGCAAAATATTGGATACATATTGGATTTAGTACCACATATGAAAGTAGCTTGGGTCGGATAAAAAAAAAATGGATTTGTGTCATTACAGGTCAGATAACGGTTAAATGACAGCAAAAAAATCAGATTTGAACCCCTAACCCTGAATGTAAGATCTTTTAAACTTGATACAAAAGGAAACTTTACAGAATCCTTTCCAACACTAATCTCAGGGAAATAAGAGTTTAGTCTCAACAGTGAGAAACTTTAAGAAGAACTCCAAACGGTAAGCGCTCACACAAACCATTGTTTGTATTGGACTTTAAACATCAGACTACACTGACCATCAATATTACACAGAGCAGACCTCGAGGCTTTAGTCTACTGTGAAGTTGAGCAGTAACAACAAACTACATTGAAAACTTCAGTTAACTTAAAAGTTTTATATTGAGTTGTTGAACCATAGATCTACTGTATGTGATGCACCTGCACTATGTATCTGATATCTCACAAAACAATAATAGACACGAGTGACTTGGGGTAAGCCACACACTGTTTTCTAATATTTTACTTTTTCCTGTTACACAGGAACACAAACCAGAGTTTTTGAAAACATTCACCTTGGAAGGTCTCTTTAAAAAACTTTTTTTTTTTAAATTTAGCGATAAAGTTTACACATTGACAGGATGCCCAGAAATGGAGCAAAAATAAGAATAAATGTACTAATGTAGATAGGGCAGTGATTAATCAAAAATGATTTCTTTAATCAACATCTTAGTAAATTAATTGTCTTTGATGTTGTTTATTTGAAGCGTTTGTGTAAAACCATCTGGAAGGCAACACCTTTCAGCTGTCAGATATTCTCTCTTTCAGCAGAACCTGTTACACATGTTACACCGACTCCTACAGATTAAAGTAGACAAAGTAATAGTCAATTTAAAAATGGACTTCAAAAACCGGCATTTTTTGTTTGTACATCACAATTTTAGAGAGTTTTTGCAACTTAAGAAAATAATAGAGGACAAAACACTGTTGCTATGGAAATCTGAGTCATTTTGTTTTGTTCAGTATTCAAATAAAATCAACTAACTGTGACAAACTGTATATTATTATGCTCTTGTTTATATTAGTGCACAACAGCATGCACTTCCCCAGTTTTGCTTTTTTATTTCTTATTAGATTAGGTGAGACTGTGGCTCTGCAGGTATACAGTAGAGCAGCCCATTTGATGTCTGGAGTTTGATTTCCATCTGACAGCGATGCCCATTTAGCAAAGCACTGACCATTATGTCTTGCTGCTTGTGCTCCTACTGTACCAGCGCTAACAAAGCCCTGTGGTGGGGGGTGACATGTCAAATATATGAATCTGGCTTCAGCTCATAGATGAACTGCCACTGAAGTACTTGAGAAGCTGAGCTGTTGATATACTTACATCCAGTGCACTGCTCCTCTTGAAGACTGTAGAGTAATCGCTCCATATAGTGCACATAAATTCCAACTGTTCCTTTCTTGCTTTTTTTTTTTTTTTTTTTTTTTGTCTCCTTCTTTATTATAGTCCTGAACTCTACCCATAACTTTTCCAATCTTCGGTTTCTGTTCTGTATCATTTGATCCCACCTGCAGTCTACTTTCAGTTGATGGTACCTTCGCACCACTGTTGAGTGGATTCAGTTTATCTCTCTTTCTCCTGAGATTCTCATCCTTTCCCCTATGCTCTTCTCTTCCTCCTCCTCCGTTTTTCACTTGTGGCCTCATCTATCACCTTTTTTACCATAACTACATCGCTCCCTTCTGTCCTTTTTTCATCCTATCAGCATGCTATCTCATCTCTGGCCTCCCAAGCATGGCCATAAAATCCTCTCTCATCAGTCCCTGTTCTTCTTGCCTCATCTATCTCTCTTTCCATATTTCTGCCTCTTCCCCTCTTCTGTCATTCCGTTAACACTTCTACACTTTCTCGTCATACTTTCCAACACACCATCCTCTGATCTTGTTCAAAGCGTCACACCGCTTCAGTCATTGTCCGCTCAGCTTGCGTTTTTAATCTTTATTTTGTCCTGTCTGTTTACTTATCACTACCATCCTGCCCCTCCCAGCCACAATTCCTCACCCTACAGCTTTCTCTCCCTCCTTTCTTTGCCCCTTTTTGATAGTATTTTTTTATGCCTTTGGGGGGGAATGGCTTTGCTGCAACGGGTTTTTGAGGTATTGACGTTTCCACTGATATGGGCCTGGTTATCTGTCAAGACTGAGGCTGGAGTGTAATGGCTCTGTAATTGGATAAGATATAGGATTTTGGTCATGGGAGGGGGTAGAAATAGGGGCAAAGGGAAGGAGCTACATTGCAAACCTCCCCACCATGTATTTTATCATACGAGTATCGCCTCAGTCCACGATGTTTGATTCTTCACTCCCACTCACCCTCTACATTCTTGGTCATGTATCTCTCATTCTCTCACTTTGTTCCCATTTTCCATCCCTGTCATTTTTAAAATCAGTCACTCTCCTTCACTTGTACTTTCAGCCCATCACTTTCTTATCTGTATTTGTGTCCTTTAGAAAAAAAAAATCCATTACACAGAATCAAAGAAGACGGCCGTGTCATGGCCAGTTTGCAGTCCGTCCACCACCCACTCTTCCTGATAATCATTTCACAGTAGCGTTCTGTCACAGGCTGGGCTGTTTGCTGAACTGATACATTTTTTTTGGTGTTTCGCGCTTGTGTCTGTGTGTGTATAGGAATGAAAATCTGCACATTAGTCCCATTGGTTTTTTCGTGCATCCCTCACACTGGTTTGACTGCTCTCTTTACAGCCCACCTACGACACTAACTTTTTTTTTCCTCCCAAGTTCTTAATTGGTAGATGAAATCGGGTCAGCGGGATCCCATCCAGCATTTTCCATTTCCTTCTGTGTAGCAGTTGCCTTGCGCTTCAGTTTTTGCCCCATTTAACCTGAGAGACTTTGGAAGGTCCAGAAAAACTTGGCCTTGTTTCAGATAGACACACGGCGAAACCTGAATAAAACTGTACTGTAAATTGCGTGTAGGTATAAATAGAGTTAATGTGAATATGCATTGTTTTTGTTAGAATTAAAAAGGCCACACATTGTCTACATATTTATCCATTTATAAATTACAGTCATAATCGTATGCATACACAAAAGCCTATTGTGTACTCTCACTGGTAGTGACTGAAGGGCTGGATGATGAATAATATTGCCTGATTCCAGAGTGATGGATTACTCACTGTTTTTTTTTTTTCCAAGTCAACAATAGTTGTTTTTTTTACTACAAATGTTCAATATGTGTAATATAGAATAGACAATAACAAAAACAGCACTGAAATACTGCAGAAACATATTTATAATTAAAGTATAAGCCCAGCTTTTCTGTTGGGAAGAATATTTCCGAGGCATAATTCCATGGCAGAATCTTTGCCGGCTCTCCATACATTTGGAACTACACTGTTAAGCATATGGAAGTGTATGGATTCCTGGTCCGTTACTTCTTCACATTGGAATTATTGTCGACTAAAATCATATAACCCACACTGTTAAATGACATTAGTCACCCCTGGCTCTCAGCAGTGTCACGATGTTAATAGTTATAATAGATACACACTCTATTCATCATTCACTGAGCTAGGATAGTGTGTGTTAATGTATTCAGTAGGTGTTTAGTGATACAGTTCCTTCTTGAGAAGGATGTGTTTTATTTCACATTCTCTTGTGGAGCAGGGCAGATACTGTGTCACATTCTTTGACAGTATTACTTTGTGAAAGAGAAATGACAAGTAATTTTGCAAACTAATAATTGTTCCTCATCACCAAAGATTCATCCATAAGGCACAAGAGGTTGATGAAGTGTTTGGTGAATATGAAAATGATGTGAATCAGGTCTGCAGAGCACAACCAATTTTTGTTGTTTCTTGTTTTTAGAAGAAAAAACACTTCAGTCGAGTAAGACAGAGTTGGTATGTTCACTAATATCAAATTTACTGCTGCTCTGAGTATGCTAGTTTTCTGGAAGCTTAATATGAGTGTAACTGAACCTATGGACAGAACCAGGAGAGGGAGTAAACCTGGTTCAATGAGCGTTACTGAAACTTGTGTGGTTCTGCAGCGAGCACCCTCTCACCACAACACTGGGAGAAATACAAGATTCAAAGATTCAATTCAAGATTCCTTTATTGTCATTCAACATATACCAGACAGGTCCCCAGTGGAACGAAATTTTGTTTATGTCTGCCCCGATTTAAAAACAACAACATTCTTAAATTAAAAAAATGTACATATGAGATTTTGTACATGATGTCATAACTCTACAATTAAAATAAATAAGTAAGTAAAATCAATGCATTTAAAACCCCTAGCAAAGAGGAATAGAGGAATTAATAATGCGCGTTAGGTTTCACTTTCACATTGTGCATACAGTATGTCAACTTTTTGATGGAAAAAAACAAACAAGTAGATCACTTTTACAGAGTCTTTATTCACAGATAGAGGTCCAGAGTTACAACATGCCATCTTTGACAGTCTTTCTTCTGTCTCTCTTCAGAATTATTCACACGGACATGTAAGTATTTGGACAGGTTCCTTGGTCTTCCAGACACCTTGATAGAGTATGATAACGCTTTTTGACAATGCTTTTTGACATTTTTGACATGCTTTAATGTACTAAGACCGTTAAAGAATACATTAAATAGAACATCAAAAGTTACAGACTCACACATATACTGTACCCATTATTATATATCCTTATTGAACAAGTAGGACGGAAACTGGACGACTCCCATGGACCATCATCCAAAGACGGGTAATCTGTTATAGATGTGAATGCGAACATTAAATGTTGTTCATCTGTATAGGTCAGCGCTGTAATGAACTGGCAGCCCTCATGAGGATTAAGCAGTTCATAAAATAGATGCTATTGCCCAGCCTAAATGATTTCTTGCAATGGCAAACAAAACAACAGCACAGTAAAGAGTAATTTCACCAAGTAAAAGTGATTTCCACGACAAAGGATTTAATGTGCCTAACACACTGCATATCTAAATGTATAGTATGCAGCATAAAGGATAATGACAAATAGTAATATCTATCTTTCTATGAATTAAAAAGTAATAAGTATCCTTTTGTCTCCTTATTAATGTTCAATATATGACAGTGGACATGCAATATAATGTGTGTGGTCTGAAGAAACTGTACTGACAGCTCTACGTGCAAAAAAACCCCAAAAAACAAGGAATGCATGTCTTTTCAGAGCATGCTTTGTTTATACATCTGGCCCCAGTGATGCACACAGGTACTGTAACGTTTTGAAGACAAAAGGATTGAGTGATGAAGCAGAGCCATGAGGTTTGTTTTTAGCACAAGGACACTCACTGCTACTGACAAACACAGTCATCTATTGTAACACTAGACATCATATTCATAGGAAAATGTCATGAAAAACATTACTTTAATAATTTAAAAAGCAATAATTCACCATGGTAGAATATTTTCTTTACTTCAGTGCACCTACCCCGTGTAAACTTTCACCACAGGAACTCTTGCATCTTAATATTGTCACAGAAATGTGGGTTCACTGTTCCATTCAAAATGGAAAAAGGATGGCTAGAGTCACAAATACTGCATTCCTTGCTTTTATTTCCAGTTGAAACAGAAAAAACATATTGTTCAAGCATTGTCACACTGCATGGCATCCAAAAACACTGACCCCTTGGCACTGTAGACCAGAGTATTATAAAGTCTAAGCCCCTCCCCTGACATACATTGACAATACATTTTTGACCTTTCTAAATTACACCATAGGTTCCACGTTAAACCCACTCCCACAGTAACATACATAAATCATCAACAATGATAAAGCATTTATTTTAGACTTCATTTTTACTTTAATTAATCCACATAGTTGAAAACCCCCCTTCACCCAGAGTACACATGGTATGGCTGGGGTTTATCTTTACCATAAAAGGGCAGCTGCTTCACCTGCTCTGGTTCAACCCCCAAGCTCAGAGGAGGAGGAGGAGCCAAGATGGCAGCAGCACAGGTAGACAATGAAAGAGCAGAACTATTAATATGTGTATTGGTATAACTGTTTAATGTTTTCTGTGTGTATGTTGATAAATATACCAATGTGGTGCGTGCACTCACCACAGAACCAGTGGGAATTAGATGCAATATTATTCAGAGATGTTTAAGAGAACATGAGTGAACTCTACCATGTGCCACCATTCAGCAGTGACGAGCCCTTGGTCACAATATATTGGACGTCCTTTAATAGTGGGGACAGCTACAGAACTGTGAAATGTCCTGTGTTTACTGAAGACTTTTCGAGGCATAATAAATAAGAATACCAAGGCTCTAACCTGAAAAGGGGTAAGGAAGTTTCTCCCTAGAACAGCAGATAACTTTGGTCTCCAATTGAGGATGCACATATTGAGTCAGAGTCTTGATAAGACAAGTTAACATATGTCCTGTAAGTGTCTGGGAGACGTGCATTGTGTCTGTGTTTGACAGCATTTACATTTTGACTCCTTTATGCATCTGCAGATAGTCTTATTCCTGTTTAATCTGTGTAATGGCTGTTCTAGTGCTTGGATATATAAATACATACCACCAATAGTAACACTGTAATGGTATGCTGACATTTGTTATCACATTATACTCTGCCAACAAACTGTCCTGTTAAAATGAATCCATCGTGGTATTCTGTAAACACTACTGTCATCATGTCCTGCAGTGTTAAAAAGCAGAAAAGTGTGATTTAGAAGGGTGTACTCGCCGCTTTTTGTGGAACATCTTTATCGTCACCAGGCTCTACCTTTTTATACAAAGCTCTTAGTAAAACATTAGTTCTCCGATACTATTTTAGTACCTGTCTTGAAGCAAATGTCTGGGCCACCAGCAGCTGGACACTGGCCATTAATAATAGGATGGACTCTAACCTTGTAACAGCACATTCTCTTTTAAAATGTCATTATAGGAGTACCACACTGGTTCTCTGCCTACTCTGAGTTAGACCTAAAAGCTGGGAGCGCTCAGCAGATCCGTGTGTGGGCCTGTGTTTTCCAGTCAGGTTTCTCTAATAAGATAAATGTAACGTGTGTCTGTATTTTCATGATTCCTACATAAAACAAGGCATGTAATGATCAGTCTAATGCCACTATTTCTGCAGGTGCTGGTGGGTGGTCACCTCTGGACAGTGACCATTATCAGTGGTTACAAGTGGACCTGGGGTCTCGAAAGCAGGTGAGCGCCATAGCAACACAGGGGCGCTACAGCAGCTCCGATTGGACAACGAGGTACCGCCTCCTCTACAGTGACACAGGAAGGAACTGGAAACCATATCATCAAGATGGCAACATTTGGGTGAGTGAACAAAGCAGTCTGAAGTGTGTGCATAGTTTTCCACATGACTGTATAAGACAATACTTTTAAACACTGTGCATGATAGCAGAATGAGTTTAAAGAGTATTCACTGTTTGTACAACATTAATCTAATGTTATCACTATTATCAAAATTGGAATGATCCCCTTGTTGCCCTGGTGTAACCTGTTGAATAAACCTTATGTGGGAGGAGAGCTTAGTGTCACAGCATGTGCATAAATATTCATAGTCATCCCCTTTTATTCCATACTAAATCTCAGCTGCAGAATTTACTCAAGTTCTCATAGATCTGGATTAAAATGAGACAGAAATTGGCCATTAGCTCTTCATCTTTTATTTTGTCTGTTTCCTGACCTTTGTGCTTTATAATAGCTCGTTTCTCAAACCATACCAACTATCTCCGTACTGTTAGCAAGTGGTTGAACCAGGACCATCTGACAGACAGTTGTTAATGCACTAATGGTGTACACTGTTTAACACTGTACGGCAGTAAGATACAGGTGATGACAGCTTCTGGAAGAGGAGAGGAGAATATTCCTTTTATGAATAACATTGACATATCAGTACAGTTAGTGGAAATCTAAAAGTTACAAACAGAAACTCCACCAAAGGCTTCAGTCTGAATATGTGTTTTCTCTATGAACTTCAGCATTATGAAGTAAAGTACCTTAGTATTTCATCATATTGCTGTAAAATAAATAGGTTTTGTTTGGTCCCATTGAAGCAATTCCCAAATCTACTCCAAAATCAGCTAAATATGACATTGTAGACCCAAATAAAATGTTGGATTTATGAGTTTACAAGTAGTTTCTAGTGACGTTTTTGCTTCTCACACCTGTTTATTTTGCTATTTCTATTCTTTAATTTTGTTGGAAAAAATAAAGCTACTGATGACTACTATGTTTACTTGTATGAAATGTCATTAAATTAGTCTGACTGTGCAGTATGCCCCTTATTCTGTGTATTCATATTTTTATACACATAAAATGAGTCTCTGAATTAGTCAATCTTAGAATAATAAAGCCATTTCTCAAATGGCTTTCTTTGTTTACTACCAAACCATTCTACCTCAAAAACCCTAATAAAGTTTTTAATGGATTTCCATACTTCATCAACATTTGACTGTAAGGACTTTGGTCACAAGGGACTGGATTTATTCAGGCAGTGTAAATTAGCAATGCTGCAATCAAAAGGGAGTGGGCAGTTTTAGTGGGGGGCCACAGATGGCGTCAGTTCATGTCAGGAATGATAGTATAGGTGCTGTCACATATTAGGATAGAGACTGATTGTAGATTTAAAAAAAACACCTGATGAGGGTGTAGGGATTTTTTTTTATTAAGATTTTTTTTTTATTTCAGTCATAATACATAACAAACAGAAAAGCACAAGGTAGACAAGACACAGATGCACACATTGCTCGTTGACCAAAAAGGTTTAGGGCTAAAGCCAAAGCTCATTTTGCCACCATTACCTCACCTCCATATGAAAAAAAAAAAAAACACAATGCAAAAGTCGAACCCAAGACAACTGTCCAAATAGAAGACAACAAAGGGAGTCACTTTTTTTTCTTTCCCTATTTTCCCTAGTCTAGCTGCACTAGACGTCCTTCGCAGCAGCACATCTCATGTGCTACTGTAGTAGTCTAGTTACACTCAATGTAACTATTGACTATATTTCCCTGAAACTGGCTGACGAATCGCTGCTAAATATAGAGTCAGAGGGCGGGTGTAACAAAGTGACGCTGCAACGATTTGAAGAAAAACAACCATAGAAGAACAACAACAGGTGTTGATTTCCTTTTATCAAAGATGAGTGAAGAATGTGAGAAAATATCAGTAATCTTTAAATTCCTTTTACAGAAGCGACAACAGTCGTTCAGCTCCATAATCCACTATTTTGTTTCGTCATTCGTAACTTTCTTCGGACTTTCTGGCATCACTACCTCATCCTAAATATTACGCTGATTGGTTGTAATAGCGTCCTATTGCATTCAGAGGGATTTGAAAGACAACCTTTTAGCCCCGCCTCCCCTGACTATGAAGCACCACTAGACCCATACATGTGATGAATAGGGATAGGGCAGTAAGCTACTATTTTAATTTTTCCTTTTTGCTCCTTTCCCTTCTCCTTCCTTTTCTTTTCAAGCTCTGTCTGCAACAATACAGAATGAGCTTGTTGTACAGTAATGTGGCAAACACAAGCGCAGAATATACGCATTTGTGTTTCTTTCTGGGAAAAAGGGCAAGGAGAGGGAGCAGAAAGATGAATTCTGTGTCAACATTAACGGATGAATTATGTTCTGCTAAGACTATAACAGTGATGAAAATACTTCACTATCATAATGTCCATCCTGTTCATAAAGACAGATCTGGCTCAGTGTTGTAATCGTGGTAAATACAGGAGAGGGAGGCATGTTTCACAGGGGAAATTAAAGAAGACGGCACTGCGAATGATGCCACGGAGACACAGAAAGAAATGACATTTGTAGGTTACCATAGCACTGAATTCACAACACTGAGGTCAAACCTCAGCAGCAGATACATTTATTGTACCAGCCGTAGAGAAGAAGCACAGCAGGTTGTCTTTCACGAATACAACATGACAAAAATACAAGGAATTTTTCTCCCAATTGAACATTCTTGCATTTCAAGTGAGCATTTTCTTACAAAGTCTTTATGTCTCAGTAAAAGTTAACTTCTTATCGAACCTCCTGGTAACTTGGTAATGTTTTATCAGTAGGATCAGGAACAATGGAGGTGCAAATGTGGACTGTTTTATGGTCTGATAATAACACCTTCCTCTGTCATTGAAATAAATGAATGGGAGTGGAGACGATTCTCTATTTTACCACCTGCTCACTGTTCACAGTTGAGCCTGCTGTGTGCATAAGTGTAATGCCAGCCACAAATGGGTAACATTTTTGCCATTAAATAATGGTGTGATCAGCAAGACACTGATGTTCACAAACTATACTGTAACCGCCTCCTACAAATATGTAATTAAATCAGATGCAAAAGTAATAGGCATCGCCTCAGTAAATCTGAAATGTAGTTTTTTTTTTTGTTTTGTTTTTTTTTAAATGCCAAACAAAGGTTTTCAATAGTACAAATCTGCCCCTATTGTCACCCACAGCCACATAAAAGCTTTCGTTAGTGTGTATTTTCCATGCAGACTTACTTGCATCATATTTGCTTTTTGCATGTGTGCATTATTGTTTGTGGGGAATTAAGCCTTAAATTCTGCACCATGAGCGTCACATTATTCTTGCTTTTAGGACCGTTATGAACGGCTCTAATGACAAATATGGATCTTTTACAGTTGAACATAAATTAAGCTGTTGTTTTGGTGTGCTGCATCATAATTGTTTGGCCATTATTATTTATTCAGAACTGTTTTTCTTCTGCCATTAACCCTGATTCATTGCTTCTAATATTTCTGCAAATACTCCAAAACACATTCATCTCTTTTTTTTGTAAGTACAGTTGACTTTTGTTTTTTTTTCCTTTCTTATTTTGCCTGGATGTATGACATATATATTGCTTTTTAATTTATCGCTAGTGTAATTTAAAATATTGCTTATGTAAACAAATATAAAGGCAATAGTTTAAAGCAGGCACATACCATCAATAATCCATAGCGCAGTAACAAGCAAACTGGAGTCGTTTGTTTTTCTCTCATATTCATAGTCAGGGTATGACACTGCTACCAATAAAGGTGCACCCACATGCAAACATTTTTCAGCTGTTTATGTGCTCTGATAATTAAGATGTGTCTGCGTTGTTGTAGTCTCAATTTTTTTTAATTTTAAATTCCCCCTCTACCATAAAGTGTGATTATGTTGGAGTGGTCTTACACAATAGGACAGTTGGAGGATGCTAGGAACTTAAGCCAACTTAAAGTTCCTCACACACACTCTCAAGCGCGCACACGCATGTGCAAACTGCTACCATCAAGCCCTCTTTCAGGCCATTCAATCACGTTGGGTTCAGTTCCATTCACTGCTGGATGAGGTTCACACAGAGATCCCCAGAGAGAAAACCACCTGTCCTGAACTCTTATGCATGAAGGTTTCTATTCAAGCACCTTTTGCCACCAATCACTACTTGCTGTCAGCCTCCACTGATGACTTAACTCTTTCCACTTCAGCCAAAACTAGCCTCTCTGTTTTCCCTTTTATTTGTTTTTACTCGTTATTATTTATTGAATTTAACAATAACATACAGAACAAGACTTAATTATACGTACAGACAGACAGTTGGCTTGTTAATTGTTGGATGACATGGAATAAAATGTAAAAAAGGAATATGGGTAACACTATATAATACCTATACACAATTCACTATGTATAAGCCATGTATTACCTATCTGTTAATGTTTATTAACCATTTGTTACCTATTTGTTACTAATTTATTCATAAACAATTTATCATAAACAAAGCATTTGTGCTTCTTTTCTATGAACAAACCATTTGTAGCCGTGTGAACAAATGCTTTATGATTAATTATGTATAAGCAGTACATTAATAACAATTAAATGGATATCAAATGGTTAATACATAGTGGATTGTGTGTAGGTATTATAAAGTGTTACCGGGATATGAAATTAAAACTGCAAGCAGTTTCGCCGTCCCTCGCGGATTTGTAGTCGGATTTTTATTTTAGTTGACTAAATTAATTTTAGTCAACTAAAATGTGACAACCAGTGTTTTTGTTTTATTAAAGATGATATAAAACTGAATGTGTTTATTGTAATGTTTTAATGTGTAATACACATAAGATTTCACCAATTCATTCCATTTGAATTAACAGCTATGGTATTATTAAGGCACTATTCTGTTAAAGTAGCGGTGCATAATCAAAGCAGAACAAAAACCAGAGATGCATCAAGGCAAATACTCATCATCTAAACCCGCTTTATCCTCACTAGGGTCACTGGGGTCACATATGATGTAAATTTTTTTGGGAAATATGGCTCCTGATATGATCTGTAAGCATCATCCTTCAGCTTTTTCACGTGATCCGGTTTTAAAAAGGCAAGCGAAAAATCTGGAATATCAAAGAATCGCAATTTAAATCGAATCGGCGCACAAAGAAATCGTAAAAGAATCGAATCGGCATAAAAGCATATTGTCCCAGTCCTACAAACAAGTGTGTAAAAACATATTGATTGATGGTTGGATAATGAATAAATAAAATATAATTGGTGGTGAAAATGTGTGTAATATTACAACGATCAATCCCTCTCAGTGCTCTCCTAAAACCGTTGCTCATGAAATACTGGTTCTCGAAGGAAAAAAAAAAAACCCCACACATTTATGTTTCCCATGACAGGCAATGATTTGTCTTAGAAATGCATATCTTGTAACCTTTAAAACGATCATCTTCATGTCTACGTGTCAGTGTTTTGAACCAAATGTCATGTCCTGTCCGAGTAGGAAGATCTTTAAGCCTACATCATTTCTGACAAACATTTTCTGATTGTGCATTTAAGCCCGGTTGACGTAAAAGTTGCATTTTTTTTTTTTCCCCCGACACATTTGTTTATTATAAGTCTCATTCAGATCTTGCCAGCAGGCCTTCCTTGAGCATGTCAGATTGGTAATTCATGTGGAGGAGGAGGCTGAAGCTGCATGCACACCAGGTCAGTTGACAGTAATGTATGTATCCAATATACCAGCAAAGCCAGAGCTGCAAATCCTCAGCTGATACATGAACAAATAGGGACAAGTTAATAATAGTTTTTTTTTTGACTGAACCAAAGAAAAATAGCCATATATGTGATTTATTTATTTATTTGTCTTTTTTTTTTTTTTTTAAACACGGAATGCATTGTCACCACCTAAAACCATCTCTATGTGACTGGTTTCTTCCTTCTGAGCTAATGTGAAGAAAAAAAAACTAATCTGTTTCCTTCAAGGTCCATTTCCATGCACCTCTGTACCTGATACGAGCTATATGTAGACAGCCCAGAGTTAGACTGTATTCAAATTCTGCATCAGTTTATGTCACCTGGAAGACACCCGCATGAATCATCCCTATGAAAGTAAAGATGAGATAAAACACACAGCACTGTAAAGCCAGGAGTCGTAACCCTAGTAACTTTAAAGGACACTGCTGAAAATATATATCAGTATTAAAGCGGCACAATATATTGTTTGAGCATCGACATCGCAATAAACATGTGGGTAATAGTCACATCGCAGGTCCTGCAATTATTTTTATTTTTAGAATGTGTTATTTTTTTATGTATTCGTATATATTTTTATTTATGTGAGTTATAAGTTTATTTTTAATTAATGATAATTTTTTTTATTTGTAATTAGTTAATTTCATTATATTTTTTGTTCATTTTCATTTATTTGTGTACAATTAACTTCATTTCATTATATAATTTGTTTGACCACACAGCTGTTATATACACCTGAGTATTTTTTTCATATTGCAGTATACTATATTGCTGTTTGTTTTTTTTAATCGCAATGGCAGTTTTTTTTCAAATATCATGCAGCCCTAATCCGTATGTATACATGCATGATGTTTTGTGAAATTATTAAACGTAAAAGATGTTAATTATGGTCAAAATGTCACTTCATAATTGTTCACATTAACTTAAAAAAACAAACAAACTTAACATTAAAAACATTGATGAAATACTTACAATGATACCATAAAGAAAAAGGACACAAAAACACATTACTCCTCTTCTTATCTTGTCTGCTCGCCTGTGAGCCATTTTGGCCCACACTTGAAGAAAACAGGGCACAAGGCAAATGAAAAATAGTTACTAGTCCCTGTGACAGGCCTACAAATGTAAAATAAATCAAACAGTGGTGGCCATTTACGACCATCACTTGATGTGCGATAAAGATTTGGTGTCATAGTAGCCTGTGAAGTCTATACTATACTACACGAGGGGGGGGGGGGGATTTTCACTTCTGTCCCATCGCGTCACAGAGAAAAAAATCCCATCCCGTCCCAGTCCTCCCGAACCCATCTGCTCCCACTCAAAATTACTCCCACTCCTGTTTTTCTTCTTTTTTTTTATTATATACAAGCAATTTTGTTTTTTTTAGATAACTGTTTTACTGGTCACTTTTACATAGAATACAATACAATACAATACAATACAATACAATACAATAGATAGCTTTATTGTCTGTTCCACATAAAAAAAACAGATATTCTTCTTTGTCACAGCCACTAAAACACAGTGCCACAAATTAATAGACATAAATAAAAATGAAACACAATCACATAAAATCCTTAAAAGCCTAAAAACACAGTGCAGATATTTTTGTGTTATTGAGAGCAGCTGTTGCAGAGGAGATGAATGATTTGTTGTAGATGTTCTTCCATGCCAGGGGGGTTCTGTAGCGTCTGCCTGATGGTAGCAGCATGAAGGAGTGATGGAGGGGATGGGAGGGGTCCTCAGTGATGAGGGTGGAGCGACTACAGTTCAGACAGAGGGGGTGGGCTGATTTTACTGTCCTGATTCACTACTATTTACTGTATTTGTTTTTCTTACCTTTACTCTAGTCCAGTGTAAAGCAAAGTCACTCCAGGACCAGTTAATGTTTGACCCTGAGGGGCTTTGTCATATATGTTTCTTTTTTTACCCCCTTTTTCCACACTCTGATCCCATGCATTGTGTGTTCAGGTCCAGGTCCGTCACCAGGTCTTCAGATATTTTTCTTTTCTTACATTTCTCCAGACTTATTTGATTTGATTTGAATGATTTATTTCGAACATGTGCAAAGTGCAAGAATAATCAATACAATAATAATAATAATAACAATGACATGTCCGAAAAGGAGTAGGATGAAGCATAAGCTTATTTAATCCTACCCCTTCTTCACTTCCCCAATAACCTTAATTCATCTAATAGAAATATAGTGCATAGTACAAAAATGATGATAATAATAACAATAATAACAATACCAATAATAAATAACTGAAGTACTAAACATATATATATATATATATATATATACAAAAAACAAAAAACCCAAAAAACAAATGAGCAGATAGGAAAGTATGTAACAAATAGTTTTTTTTGTTTATTTGTTTTCTTTTTTTTTCTTCCCTTCCTTCTTCTTTTCCCTTTCTTTTTTTTCCTTTTTCTAATTTAGGCTGGGGTTGAAAGTTGCGTTGCCATAAATGGACGTTTTTTGGTGGGTATGCAGGAGCGATGAAAAACAATAAAATATATTTAATTTAATAATATTTTAATATTTCAAGACCACAAAAATCTTCCAATTTAGGACTAAAATATTTAAAAAAGTACTAACACAAATAAAATACACTTCAATTAAATAGCTATTTTTTATTTTCTTTTTTTTTCTCAAGCCACTCAGAGCTGCAGGATAAAGATGAAAGACCCCTGCTCTAGTATATACACTGCTTTTAAAGGGTGATTCTGGACTTGCTAGTGGGTCCCAAAGGGCACCTGGTGTGGTATTTTACACGAGTACTTTACAGCACATCCGAAAAAAAAAAAAAGCTAAATCGAAACAGCTGATTGTGTACTGTGCTGACAGTATTCTTACATGACTATGTTTTGGAGCAAAACAGCAGGAGTCTGAACATCTGAACCCGGTCTCTAGTGGCAGTCCAGCTTTTTGTACAGATATCATTTACCCCTCCCGCCAACTTAGTGCTGTGACATGGGCAGTATGGGTGGCTATATATTTTAGGTGCTACAGCCCTGAGCAATTACAAACAAAAAAAAAAAATGGTGTTGCAGCTCTGCTAAAAACGGTACAGGAAATCTGATGAGGTAAGACTTTGCCTTAACCCTGCTCTCTCACCTCCAGGGCTCAGCCATGATTTACTTCTTCACTCCTCATGCTACTAGCTGTATATAAACCAAAACTAATGGTGCAGAAATGTGCACGAGGGTACACGCGCAAAGATTTGTGTGAGTGTTCATGAATACGTGTTTGTCTGCGTGTGTTCTCGAGAGGCCAGAGCTGCTAGACTGTGGTTCGTCAAGTAAATGAATGGCGAAGTGTGCGTGTCTCAGTGGTAAGGACTAATTCAGTTTCAGAAGCCGCGGAGCATGCACTGATAAATCATGCACCTGGATTTATGCGTCGGTGGAGTGTATTCTCTCTCTCTCTCTCTCTCTACCTGCCACTCTGTGTATGTCAGTCTGATCTTTAGTTTATATTTCTTTGTCTTTCTGTTTCTGCTGCTGAGTGCCTCAGAGTCACCGCAGGTGTGTCTGAGATGAACAAGCTGGTTAATGAGGTAGATTTAGATTTGAGAATACCAATAAGAAAAGAATGAGAAGTCCCTGATTTCATATGATACGTTTGTGTGTCCCAATATCCCAGAGTGTTCGCGTATTAACACATAAATCATCCCAAATGATTGAATGAATCCTTCAAAGACACATGTAAATATAACATACATTTATAATAAATCATGGTTTCAAACTAATTTGCATGAATCACTAAGAGTTCATGACAAAAAGATGCAAATCCACATGAAATCCACAAAAGAGGGTGTTCCACAGTCCTACAATAGATGCATTCACTTTCTACAGTAAATCTGTTTTCTTTTTTGTTTTGATAGATTGTAATTGTATTTATTTACAGCATTTGTCCCTTTGTTCTGTGGAAAAATAGGCAACAAAAGGCTTAAAAAGTCTGTGTATTCAGCTATAGTATTAAACATGTTTTTGCATTTGCTTGAACACAGACATCAAAAGCTTTTTACATTTCCATTCTTATTTCCATTTTGGACATTCAGCTGGTGCTTTTATCTGGAAAAGACTTTCATTAAGAGAACAGCAAAGAAAAGTATGTACATTAATGCAAGGAAGCAGTAGGAGATGTTAACCCTTAAAGCCCTAGAATTAGTTTTGGGATGATTTCCAAATTGATTTTTCCTTGCATTTAACCTTTTCTAAGTGATTTACATTGCCCTATGTATTTTGCACCATTTTTCAGTGAACAGCATGTACACTCACAGTATAACACAAAACACCTTCTACAAATTAAGTTGAACCCATACATTGCAAATAAGTAATAATAACATTAACACAATATACTTTAAATTACGCTAAATTCGACCTGTATCTGACCTGTTAAAGACAGTCTGAAAGACCCAGAGTTATGATATTATGAGTTTACGACTAGTTTAATGTGTTTACAATTCTCACAGACATGTGTGACTATCGACAGGTTGACCTTTGACCTTTAGCATCAGTGTTTTCAGTCATCAGGCTGTAGATGCTAAACCTTGAACCAAAGTAAAACTGTTCATATCTGTTAAAGTACTTCTTCCACTGTGTAGTAACTAATGCCCAAAACCAGTATGTAGGTCCAGGGGGGCGGGGCAAGTAGGTACCAGTGGACCCCAGGAGTTTGTAGCAAATGTTTCCTTCATACCTCTGATCTTCTCCAAATACCTTCAGTCCATCATGTTGAGCTTCTCTGTATATGAACGTTCTGCTTTCGCCTCCCTGCCGATACTACATTGTTACCCATAGCAACCGCTAGTGTCTTAGCCTTCCACATATGTTACGTACTATGCCGTACTTCCTCATTCGTCATGACATCGGAGCCTCATGCGCATGTGGGTCACTTCAGGGATGCATTCCATTCACACTCAAGACTGATGAAAGTTGCATTTAATGTGTAATATGAACAAGTGCGCAAAAAAAAAAATCAGATTCCACAAAGAAATCTGAATGGTTCATTAAGACCTGCTGTATGAACATAGTCTTAGTTGGATCAACTACATTATATTTTAGTTGTAATTGGGTGGAAATCCTTTCCATAATTGCATTATGTTCATCCAACAGCTCCTTTTTTTAGCACGTCATGTAGATATTCACAAAAGCTGAGCAGATCCAAAGGTTATTATATTAGAACAGAGAAAACTGAATAAGAAGTGTGTTTTTTGATAACATTTATCCAAAATGTATTGGGAAAATGTGTTTCTACAACCGACTATATGGGTTTTACTGGTGAATCAGTGTTTCCATGTTCTATATGGTGTGTGTGGGCTTTTAAATGGACTCATCTGATGGGGCTGGAAAGTGGAGACAGTGCGTTTTTTACCTGAAATATTTCAATGTACTGAAAGGATTAGTGGTTCTAAAGTTATCAGTAGATACTTTAGCCTCCAGGGACTGTTTAGAGCTTTAAAGGGTTAAGGAAAATGCAGCACTAGAGGAAGGGAGAAACAATAAAATGGATTAAGAAGAAGAATGGTTTTAAATAAGCATTGGACTTCACTTTTTACTCTATGAGGAACTACTAAAGTAAATAGAATAAAAAGTCAACATGCTACACAACACTGGCTGGTTTAAGCTAATACCACTAATGGTTATGGTGCCACTATAGTAGATTTACATGATCCCTGGTGGTTGTCATGTGACAAATTCCGATTTAGCTGACACATGTACAGATATGGAAAGCCTGTGAAGTGTCAAAGATCTCAGCAACAGAGTTTATTTACTCACTTAATCATTATTTGTTTTATTTTTAAGAGTCAGATGACAGTTTTTTTTTTTAATAACTCATGTCATTCAGTCTGACATGAATGAGGAATGCGATGTTTTCCTTTCCTTAGGCAGCATCTGAATGCTAATGTGTGAGTGGGAGAAATAGAGAGAGTGTGTTGGCTTCACTGCCATGATATCAGGAAGAAGAAAAAGGGAGTTATTATGTAAACAGAAATACTTAACAAATTTCTGCGCTCTAATTATAGCTGGCAATGTAGCCAGCGTTTGCATCCAGATCAACACTTCTGTCAAGAAAAGTCTTCAATGTTTGAATAATAATAGCTTCATTACATCATCTTGAAAACAAGCACGCATATATTTCATCCAATAATAAGCCAGCTAAGTTGAGAAGATAACCACATGCCCAGCACTTTTGGTCCTACTTAAAAATGATGCTTAACACCAGTGACATTACGTCCTTATGCATCAGTATAATTACAGCACAGATGGAGGAAAGTAGTTTACTGTAGAAAAACAAAGAGCTGTTGCTAGCCTACGTATATATCTGTTCAAGTATATTTAATTCCAATAAGTAATGAATAAAGTACATTTTTGATATTTTATTTCACATGTATACTCAACTCAACCACAAAAATGATATGGCATAGTCAAAAATATTTTTAATGGGATTTATTGTGCTCTTATTTCAAAGTGCAAAAATGTTTTTGTGCTCAGTAGAAAACAATAAAGAACAAAAATATTTACAACAGTGAAAAACAAATAATATTTCTTCTATTAAAGATAATTTCCTCTCTGTTACCCTCCTTTTAACACACTCCAAAAAGACTCCCTCCTGATGGAGAGATGGCCTCTTTGTAAACCCCGAAGCTCCTCCCCCTCAGGTAATTAATAATCAATGAGGCAATATCTCTGATTCAACATAATATTTAATCCAACCTCACAATATAATTTACATAATACAATTCATCTTACATTTCAACACTGGCCACAAAAAATAATAAAATTAAATCAGCACAATAATGCTAACTGTAGCATTAGCTATTATGACCTAGCTAAATATTGACCTATATTAAATAATAGCCTATTACCAAAAAAATGTAAAATAAAATAATTAAAAAAATGTTGACTAATTTAGGTAATGACAATCAGTCTTGTCGTGTTCATGCAGTTATGAGACAAATCCAAAAATTTTACAGGAGCATAAAATAAAGGTGATTCGCCTTGTAGCCTTCTTGGATCTTCTGTTAGTACAGATGCATTGTGGGTAGTTTCAGCTCGTATTAAAATCCCTACAGCTTTTCAATACAGTTCATTATTAAAATAACCAAAACACACTTAGTGAAACTCTTGACATATAACAATGTACATTTATTTATTTATGTATTTTTTATTATGTTTTCCCCTAATTCAAACGCCCAGAAAATGTATAAAAAGTGGAAAATAAAAATAGAATGTTTTACTGTAAAATGAACTAGTGTGAAACAAAAAAACCCCACATTTTCCTCTACAGTAAAACAATGCTACATAAAGGATGTATTTAATATTTAGCTACTAAAACCTGAGGGCCGTTGATTTATTTATTTATTTATTTATTTATTTATTTTATCGTGTCATGAGAATCACCCATACATGTTTCCACAGTTCAGGAAACAGCCGAATACTACAGCTTAAGAAAAAAGTTACGAAAACAACAAGTGAACATTAAGAGGATAGCGGCTGCTTCACTCATGGCTGGGATATGAATCAATGTTTCCAGTTTTTCCTCATTATTTCAAACGTTTCAATTGATCAGTGTTTTCATTTCTGATTGCAAATTATTCCAGATCTGCAACTGAAAAATATAGGACTGATCAAATATAGTTTTGCATTCTGCTAGTTTGCACGCTTCACTAGCAGCTTTTAATGGTTATATTTTAATATCAGTTGATTAAATATGTCTGCTGTCGGATCATTCACATATACATAATTATTCTTATTAGTTGGTTTGGGTGATAAAGAATCTGCTACAAATGACATTAAACCACCTACAGTATGGATATGTTTTCAAGCCAGTGATTTGTAAAGAGACTATATAATAACTCAAGTGGCAGGCAGAGATGATCCATAGATTTTCTCACCAAAGCTCCAGAGTAAAGTAAAGCTATCAAAACCACTGATAAATGTTGATTAAAAGCATCATGGAAAAGATGAAGTTAAATACATTTATATTAAAGGGAGGGAGCACAGTGTAGTCATTGGATATTTGATACAAATATCAGATTTTTAAGCGGGTTAACATTCATTTTGATGTGTTCATGTTTATCTCATTTGGTCTGGCACAGAGGTAGGTGTTCAGGCAGATGCACACATTTACATTCACAAAAACACTGCCTCAAAGTGCTGTTGCTTTTACATTTAACTAATTGATTTACTCAAATTAGAGACGTAATTCGGTAACACTTTACTTGACAGGTGAGTTCATAAGACATCCAGAGCAGCTGTCATAAACTGCACATTCATGACTGTTTTATGAGACACGACTCAACATTCATACCAAACCTTTCATAAATGTGGAAGACAGAACGATGACAAGTTTTCAAAATAAAAGTCCAATAATTGCAAACCAACACTGCCGTTTTTTCCCCCAGAAACCTCTTACCAACACGTCACATTTAGTCTGTCCTACAAAGCAAAAAGGCAAAAATTAGTTGTTGTGGGTTTTTTTTTTTTTTTTTTTGCAACAGTCAAATTATCTCCTCTCAAATGTCTGTCATTTTGGAGGAAATTGTACTAGTAAAGCAAAACAAAAAGGCAGTAAAGACCATTACTGTGGTCTTACCAATGTCCATTTACAACCCTGCCCCAATAGTTTACAGTCAATCCCTGTATTAGACTGAAACACATTATGTAATTTCCATATTTTCCACAGTATAAGGCGCACTGTCAATGAATGGTTTTTATGAAGGTTTTTCATATATAACACATTAAGTGTAGTCAAAATGATGAGATAAAAAGCCAAAATGATCAGTTAAAAAGCCAAAATTATGAGATAAAAAGTCAAAATTATCAGATAAAAAGCCAAAATTATCAGATAAAAAGTCAAAATTATCAGT